>CABEEJ010000340.1:14986-58616 GCA_901482245.1 Timema douglasi
TATGCTGGCGGCCGGGGTTCAATCCTCGGTCCCGGCACATATTTATCTGATTACCAAACCCTTCCTTCACCTCTGACAAGACATCTTGTGAATGTGTAGAATGCCAGGCCTCCACCGTGGTTCGGATCCCACGTTAAACTGTAGGTCCTCCATATCATCTCACAATCACCCTACCATTTACACATTAGCGTAAGTGCGTATAACCCGAACGGGTAGTAAGACGCGGTGATAATAATAGTAATAATAATAACATATAACCCGAACATGTAGCAAGATGCAGTGCCAAAATAAACTCTAATAAGTTTATAAATTAAAATGCTAAGATTCATAAAATATATTTTAAAATAATGCACTTAAGAAGCGCGTCGCAAATTGTTTATTGTACTTAAAATTATTAGATTTTCCAAATTGTGTTTAAAAAAATAGAAGTGAATAGTAACAAGTCAATTTATCGAAATATATTTGACGGGGAAAGTCTTAGGGTACTTTATTTATAGTAAAAAAATGTTTTATTTCTCTAAGTCGATTGACCAAAAAGTTAATACATTGCAAAAAAAAAAATTGCTTGAGAATGAAATTGTTAACTTTAGAGAACAGATTGAGGACGATAATCTAGATATTATAGCAAACAACATATCATTTGATAGGGCTATTGAATTCAAATATTTAGGAACAATTTTAACTAGCGATAACAATATTAGATATGAAATTAGGAATACAGTAGGGAAATACTTGTTTTTACTCGGTCAGTAAGTTGTTGGCGCCTCGCCCATTGTCAAGAAATATAAAACTCAGACTTAACAAAGCCGTAATTTTACCGGTTCTCTTTGGGCGCGAAACATGGCCTCCTAACTTAAATGATAATAAGAAATTTAGGCTGTTCGAAAACAAGGCGCTTAGGAAGATATCAGGTCCAAAAATTGATGAAGATTGTGGGGAGTGGATGAGGCTACATAATGATGAACTGCATACCCTGTACTCCTCACCAGACATTGTTAGGGTAATAAAATCTTACAGGCTACGGTGGGAAGCTCATGGAGCGTGAATGTATCTAGAACCTCGTCCAAGGTATTGACTGGCAAACCTGATGGGAAGAGACCACTGGGAAGATACAGATGCAGATGGGAGGATAACATTTGGCTAGATCTGAGAGAGATAGGGTTTAACGGGATAGACTAGATAAAATTTGCTCAAGATAGGGATAGGTGGTGTACTTTTGTGAGTATGGTTATGAACTTTTGAGTCCCTAATGCCATAGAATAAGTAAAGAACATATAGAATCTATGTGTGAATAACTATTTTGTACAGTATCCCCATGGCTTCTTTGGTGCTGACTGACAGCTCACAGCTGACTTCTGACAGTCAACATTTAGGTATCTACAGTAGCCCCGTGACTTCTTTGGTGCTGACTGACAGCTCACAGCTGACTTCTTACAGTCAACATTTAGGTATCTACAGTAGCCCCGTGACTTCTTTGGTGCTAACTGACAGCTCACAGCTGACTTCTTAAGTCAACATTTAGGTATCTACAGTAGCCCCGTGACTTCTTTGGTGCTGACTGACAGCTCACAACTGACTTCTGACAGTCAACATTTAGGTATATACCAAAATTTTGGCCGTCAGAAGTGACAGCTGCTAAAAACATGTTTTTGCAGGTCATGTGGTTTGGCGTAGGGATACATAATTTGGTCTGGTAACTTTTCAAAGCTGTAAGAAGCCATGGGGCTACGTGTAATATAATGTAAAAATCTAATAAATGCCTGCATGATGGTTGCATGGTCTATTGCGACACTCTCACATTATTTGGAGTTCTGTTGACGGAGAGAGTGGGCGAAGTAAAGATCCAGGTCATATGTACACATCCCTCGCTCCCCCCATTAAATTATTTTTCACTCTCACTTCACGCAAATTCGTCTATTTCCTCTAAATTCTACCTTCCTCCCTCCTACATATTTGCATATAGCTTGAAGCTAAGGAAAAAAATTACTAATTTAATTGATTTATATTTGGAAGAGGGTTTAGGAAAGGTGGATAGAAACATATAGAAGGGGCGAACACAATATGGCTTTTACAATGAAAAGAAGAACACAGTTCACACTTTACACTGCTGCCGTTGGACAAAGAGGTAATGGTTGCCTCTTAAAGAAAATCGATCATCACCGCCTAATCCCCCGACCTAGGTTTCATTTGATTGAAATTGTCATTAGTAACGCATCCATTTCAACATTCCATCCCTCTGTCCTATACCTTGGTCTATATTTTAGAAAAATTATAGAGAAGTGAAATATAATTGACAAAAACAGTTCTTGAAAAAAGTTTTCCAGAATTTGAATGACAAGCCTAGTTTATGTTTTGCACTGTCATTCAAATTTATATTGGAGTTATTTAGTAAGTAACTAAGTAAATGAATTACACACTTTCCATGTCTGAAAAGCTAATGCAATAACTATTAATTCGCCTCGGTGGCGTAGTTAGCTAACGCACTAGTTTCATGTGGAGCTAGATCAAGGTTCGAATTTCGGTCGGTTGAACTGAGGTGGTTTTCCCACTCTCCCTCCACGTAAATGCAGATTCACTTCCTCTAAATTCAATCTTCCCAATTCATAATCCATTAGCGTAATTAGTACTTAAGTGTATAACCCAAACAGTTAGTAAAACATGGTGCTAAATTAAATAATGAATTAATAATTATAAAATGCCCAAAAAAATATCACCATATGAACATCTCGTCTAATGGGGAATAGAACACAAAGAGGGTGGGATTGCTGACTTTTTTTCTATCTTGTAATATTTTAAATTAATCACCTTTAATAATCATTATACACAATAAGTTTCCACAAATTTAATTAACAGTAAAATCAATATTGATAAAAAACATATTGTAAAATTAAAACAAAACTCACCTAAATTAGAGAAGAACTTAATTAAATTAACATAACTGTCACAGAATAGTACCAAAAGTATTTAAACGTGTATTGGTTGTCAAATAAATATTCGAGTTTCACATAATGTTATGTAATATAGAGCTAAATATTTCAATGTTGTTTGTAGGCTTATGGTTCGTTAATAGTTGTTAACTCCATTTTACCACTATTGAACTAAACTCATAAAATCCACACAGCTTATTTGGTATATAAATTAAGGTATACTAGAAGAAACATTCTTGAAAATAACCAAACACTTTCACTTGTGGATTTAAATTAAAACGCCTTTGTTAGTCAGTGAAATGGTTAAACAATGTATCATAATGGGGCTTGGGATCGAAATATTTGTTTAATCTCGACTGAATCTTTAAAAAGTATTCAATTTTCATTGAAAGTATTGAATTCTTAAGAAGATTCAATTAATGTTGGTTAAAATTAAAAATTCATCAAATTTAAGGTTATTAAAAACAGCCACAGCTAATTATCACAGGATTAAGAGTTTTCATCTTGGTTAATTTAAGGTTATTAAAAACAGCCACAGCTAATTATCACAGGATTAAGAGTTTTCATCTTGGTTAATTTAAGGTTATTAAAAACAGCCACAGCTAAATATCACAGGATTAAGAGTTTTCATCCTGGTTATTTCAAGGTTATTAAAAGCAGCCACAGCTAAATATCACAGGATTAAGAGTTTTCATCTTGGTTAATTTAATTTTTGAAAAATAGTTTTCATTCTTACATTGTTATAAAGAACAGCAATAATTGGCGTTTACAAAAAAAGGGTGTGAAAGGAATTTTATTGTGAGTGTAAAATAATAATAAATGGTCTTTATGAATATCAAATAAATCAACGGAATGTAATTCATGTTCTTTATCTAGGCCAGGGGTCAGCAACTTACAGCACAGATGCAAAGTGTGGCACGCGGAACGATTTTCAATGTCACGCTGAGCAATTTGAATAAAAATAATATAAAACCTTTATTTTTAATTAAAACCATTAATGTGAGTAATGATTTTAATGTGTTTTATGTGCAATTATTCAAATGTTTTGTTTAAAAACTTCAATATAATGTCTTCAGAACTTAAATTTTGTAAAACATTTTTAAACTTATGTATTTATTCTGAATTATTTGAATAAAATTAAAATACTAGATATTCAAGAAACAATAGTTATTTAATGTATTCGATTTATAAACACGTTGTTACATTTACATTTTACAAAATCAACCTAAATTTGGTTTAATAGTTTTAATAAATAAGTAGTATAAAAATATAAATGATTTGGATGGGCTTAGGTCGGTTGGCTCGCTGAGCGACTTTGCAATATTGCTTCAGCACAACGTTGTAGACCCCTGATCCAGGCCATGTCATTTAAATAAGTTATTTTTGAATGTCCAGGCTTTAATTGTAAAATGAAACACTCAAATTTACAGCAATCCTCATTGTTTCATATTAGTTTCACATGTTAACATTACCGTACACTTGTAGCAACTGTGTTTCTATTGAAGGAAGTGCATCGTTTTATAATTCTCGTTCAGTGATATGGTTTGTCAGTTGAATGAAAACTTATCTGGCAAGTTTGATTGCTCATTTATTTTCATTTCAGAGAGTCTTATTCGATGCTGCCAGGAGACAACAAATCTGAGATTCCATCAGACACTGCAGATATCACAACAAATACAAAGTTAACTGATGTTCTATGATACAACAATACAACGAGTGATGTTCACAACGTAACGGGTTTTGTTCGCTGAGGAAGACAATGGAATAAAGTGATGTTTAGTGATGCAACAACATTATGAGTGTTGTTCGCTGAGGAAGATAATGAAATGAAGTGATGTTCACACACACACATTGTGGCAACACAGCATGTACTGACATGACAACACTTATTGTGGCATATACAACATGTACTGACATGACAACACACATTGTGGCATATACAACATGTACTGACATAACACACATTGTGGCATATACAGCAGGTACTGACATGACAACACACATTGTGGCATATACAACATGTACTGACATAACAACACACATTGTGTCATATACAACATGTACTGACATTACAATTTTTCTATTAGTATGCTTATTTTTTTTAAGTAACAACTATTTATCTCAGTACCTAAGGGTCATTTTTTAGAATGTAAGGCATATTTGGTTTAATGAGGCAGTTTTTTGGTACATTAATTATAAGTTATATTAAATAATACATCCGTACTATATTTGAAATTACAAATTGTATTCTTTGTATGAACTTTCTAATAGTTTTGAGAACATCTTCATTGGGAGACCAGAAGGCATCATTAGTATATAGGTGCAGACATCAGATAGCTGATTGATTGTTAATGCTACTCACTCTAATCTATTGCCTAAAGTAATTTGGCTGAGTGAAAATATTGAATGAATACATCAAGTTTTGTTGAGTCTTAAATATGATTATTAAGTACAAATTATTGCCATTTGAAAAATTAACTTATTTTATTTAAGATAGCAAATTATTTTCAAATAGATGATGTAAATGTATTGAAATTGATGTTAATTTTCTTTTACCTTGATATCATCAATACCTATAAAATAACACTAATAATATTAATAAAAAAATGTTATCAACGCTCACCACAAAATAAATGTGTTTGTATTTTCCAAAAGGCGCTTTATATGATCCAGGCCTTTATATATATCGCAGACACTATAACTTAAAATAGTGTATTGACAAACAGAGCTGCTAAAATCATTCTCATAGTTGAAAAACATTATAATATTAAGTAATTTATATTAAGTGTACAAATCATAATCATAATGTATGAAAAAATGTATTAAATGTATTGACCATGGCAAATTTGTTGTTTCATGTGTAATGATATTGGTTTGGATTACTATAAATTATGTAAAAAAAATCATGGATGAAGGTAATTTTTATTTAAAGTAATATATGTAGAGTATCCTTTTAAGATTCATCCATGAAGAAACACACACTTCTCAGAAACAATGTGAAAAGGATTTCAACACTAAAATATTTTTTTTTTTACCATCTTTCCTGTTAAAAGGAACAACTCCGCAGTATTTTTCAAAAGACGCCATTTCCCTATACCAATAAGAAGCTAGCCGTCACAACACCTGTCGCCAGGACTCTTTCTATTAGTTGGTTTTTACACTGTTGACCAGGGGAGAAAAATGCAAGGGGTATGTCATATAGAAACCATTGTGCGTATGTTTAAGGCATTTATCCCGCCCACGCACGAGGCAATCACAGTCTAAAATAACTCACATTAATATCACAAGTGTGCATTGATATAAAGCATTTAATTGGAATATGTATTTAACTAACAGGTGTCATTTAAATAAGCCGTGTGTGAATAAACAGCCATCAACAGTGCTCTTTCTTACATTTATTAATTATACCGTTCTAATTAGTGCTTGAACACGGAGCTATAGACAGCTGGTTAAACGGTATCTTTTCCGGACAGTGATGATAGGCGCACGATCACGGAGCTATAGACAACCTAAACATCATCACAGCATTATTATATCAGGGAATTAATCCGTAGTGTTTCAATCGACGCCCAAAGAGGGGCGATTGATTCCAAAGTGTTACAATCGGCGCCCAAAGCGCGGCTCCATTGATTACTTAGTGTTACACATGTTATTTTTATAAGGTATCTAAAAGTGGGCCATCAGGTGGGATTTCCATCTGTTAAATCTTTGATGCTTTGAGCTAGAATGAGTCTTCAACCTCCCATCCCATTCGATTTGGAAATGCTTTCAGACAAAGTTGTTTAAAATGGGTCAAGAACAAAATCTAATAAATACATAACAAAGTAAAAATAATAAATTGAATGGCAAGATATTTATAAAATAAGAAATTATGTGTTTATTGTTGGAAAATATATCTAGCTCTGATCTTATTGGTACTTAGGTCTACCTCGTTCATATTTTTTTCCTTAACTGGTATCGTAGTTTTAGGAGCATCCTAGAAAGTAGTAGAGTGATTTTTTTTATTTCAAAAAGGAATTATTATTAGAAATATGAGGTGAGCGAAGCGATTTAAATTCAGTTTATTTCTAGTTGGCGCTATTTTTAGTACACTTTACTTAAGATTTTAGTAGCTAACAATGTATTTGTCCTGTTTTCCAAACGTCATTCAAACGTTAACTGGTATTGTATAAGCATACTTAATTTGTTTCTAAGTGTTGTGTCCATCATAATTCTTTCCTCCATTCTTTCACCTTGTTCTAGTTCATCAATCAATGACATTTTATTGATTTGTAACTTATTTTGACACCCATATCGGAGGCGTAGGCCTCGCAATAGAGTGGATTTCTATTAATGAGAAGGTCGAGGTTCTAAACCTAGGCCCCAGACAAGGAAAGAACAGCTCCACAACTGCTAGGTTAAACGGGTTGCGTTCCTTTTCGAGACTTTACTCCTTCGATGTTGGGAGCGCTATATTGTTCTATTATAGTAAAATAATCTTATAGTGAGAGAGTCTTCAGTGCAATTTTTATTTCTATTCCCCTTTGATAAAATTAAGATCTATTTAATTTTCCATAAAAACACGAGAAGGTGTTAGAAGAGTGTAATTGAACAAAAGTTATGATATTTTTATTGTGTAGACCTAAAAGCGCGTTAAGTCAGGTTAGCTTCATTTTCAAACTTATTTTACTATAAACTGATTTAAAACATATTTGCTAACTCTCATTGCACATCAGTGTTATATAATGTTGAATATAATATATCCATTGTTTAAATAAGAAGGTATTAGCGATGCCAAATTCCTCTCTAAGTCCTCCCTTCCTCATCCATAGTCCACACGCTATATGGATAGCACCGACAGATGGTAAGAAACAGCGCAGAGTGAAAAAAGTTTTTTTATCAATAAATCATTGTCAATTAAAACTGTGCACGTCTTCTTATTGATCGCCCGTTCAGGTTATTCACATTTTTACACAATTTCTAGGGAGGATGAAGATGGAATATAGATCCACTGAACTCGTGTTAGCATTGAGGGAGAGTGTAAAAACTATTCAAGAAAAAAAAATACCGCAGGTACATACATCCGACTGGGATCGAGACTAATCCCGATCCATCCGTGCAACGGCAATTTGTGTGAGACAGTTTGGCCATTTTCTTTTGAAAGCATGCGTGACTAATCCCTGTGATTGATAACGTTGGTGCGTGTATTAATAAAATTCTAACTAAGAAACACCAATGAGTGAAGACAGATTAAATGCTCCGGCTATGTCGTCAATAGAAATATTCATTTCAGACAAAAACCTAAGATTAGAATTTTCTTTCAAACGATAAACTTACTGATGATACACTAATTCTTAAAGTATGTTACGTGTATAGTGTTCAAGATGTGTTAAGCACCTATTTGTATATTTTTTTTACTGGTGTGTGCATATGCGTGTATTTCATGATGGACAAACTTCGACTTCGAACAAAGTGAGTTATACTTATATATATAATTTACTTTTATTAGGTGACCTGGCGGTCTAGGGGTAAGGTGTCAGACTTCTGTGCTGGTGGCCGGGGTTCAATCCTCGGTCCCGGCACAGATTTATCTGATTACCAAACCCTTCCTTCACCTCTGACAAGACATCTTGTGAATGTGGGGAAAGCCAGGCCTCCACCGTGGTTCGGATTCCACGTTAAACTGTAGGTCCTCCATTTCATCTCACAATCACCCTACCATTACACATTAACGTAAGTGTGTATAACTCGAATGGGTAGTAAGACGCGGTGCTAATAATAATACTTTTCTTAACTTTATAATTTTATTACTGCAGTTTGTCAGCTAAATATAGGATGGTATAAAGTTAATATAAGGTAAGCTGTTGTCTACTTAATTTGACAATTTTTAAGAGAGTGCCCTCCCTTAAGGTTTACTCACGAGCCGCCACTGGATAAAAGGCTATGTCGGCAGACTACATTCAACCTAGCGGCCTGTTTAGTAAGAATCATATTACCACTGGTAATAGGAGATATATGGTATGCATGAGGAACGGAGACAGCCGTTGACCTGGCTGGGAGTCCATTGAGTGGAAACATTGCCTCTAGTTAGTGCGTAGAAAGATAATTTTCTAGGGAGTTCCAATATAAAATGTTAATCCTAAGCTATGATCTTATACATGGTGTCTACTAAACTTGACCAATGAAATCCCCGACCTTTTCCCTGATTTCCCCTGATCATTTCCTAAAATTCTCGACTAAAAAAGTTATGTCACTTCCTTCTAACTCGCCACCCCCTTGTTTTTCTATTAATATTTTTTTAATAATAATAATAAGTTTTAAAATTTGAATTAAAATTGTTTACTAGGAATTAAAAATGTATTACACAGCTACAAACAAAAAAATGACATTATAATTTACTGATTATAGTATTTCATATTTTGAGTAAAATATTATTTTCCCAGATTTTTATTGCGATTTACCAAATTCCCGACTTATTCCCGTTTTTTCCCGAATCACTTCAAATTCTCGGCTAATTCCCGTTTTCCCGAATGTTAGACACCCTGTTATAGGTGATAGAAAAATATTTGTCTGCTTTTCTAAGACCCCTTTAACTCAGATCATTCCAAAAAAAAATCCTTTTTTTTTTTTTAATAGCATATAGAATGTAGGGATAAAATGGTATTTGAAATGTTCACAGAATTTATTTTACAATCGGAAGTTTTACGAAAGTTTTTGTGAAATTATTAAACACACTTATAACTCCAGTTGCAAAATTATTTTTTCTGTGTCAAACTTATTTCAAGCCAACCTTTAAATTAGGGATGATCAACAATACGGACTACACGAGTTTCAACAGACAGAAAAATTAATAATATTTAGCACCGCGTCTTACTACTCGTACGGGTTATACGCTTTAAATACTAATTACTCTAATGGATTAGGAATTGGGAAGGTTGAATTAGAGGAAGTGAACCCGCATTTGCGTGGAGGGAGAGTGGAAAACCATTTAGGAAAAACCACCCCCAGTTCACCCGACCGAGATTCGAACCTCGATCTCCCCGTCCTCAGCAGTAGAGCTCAACACGACAAGCGCGTTAGCCAACTACGCCACCGAGGCGGGTAGATCTAGATAAAAATGTATGGAGCGGGACGAGAGAGTGGCATTGTTGGGGAACAGCTTTAAACGTGTTATTTTTCATTTACAGATCTTTAACGTATTAGTTTATGAAAAATATATTAGGCCCTAATCTTAACATAATTTGGTTTTCAATAAAATACAAAACTCACATTTTACAAATAGTATATAGACTACCTATTTGTGTGATTAATGCGGCGTTCAGATGGTTAAAATATAATATGTATTAATTAGCTCAACAAATAAGTGAAGTTTGCTAATGTCATATGCCATGAGATTAAGCTGGTAAAATAAAGCATTCAATAATAAGATTTGTTTTGTTTGTTTGGTTTTTATTTTTCCAATTAAACATATACATAAAGACATGAATAAAACATGAGAAACATAGAGGGACAAACATTAACACCAGCCCCGAAGGGCTCTCGAAAACGAACACGACATAAGGATACGTACAATCACAACATGAATGGTATTGGCGCCCTTGCGGGCTGATAATTGCGTTCTATAGGGTAGGGATGGGAAAATTATTCAAAAAAACCCACCCCATCGCTCATAGCAGGTCGCCAGGACCATGACACAACGTACAAAGGAGAGGGACAAACGGAAAACAGTGGAAGGGAACAAGAAACGTCGGAAAACATAAAGATATATATAACATAAAGATTGTGATAGTAATGTTTCTGATGAATTATGTCCTTATTAGGTTTTGACTGTTTGAAAATGGCCAACCCACAATGACAATTGGCGGGGTTGGCGGCGGACATGTAAACACAAAACGAAACAAAGGTGTAGAACGCGGACACACACACATACACACGCACTCGCGCCGGGCTGAGCGCCAGCCGGGGGGGTCTCGCGGAGCACCGAATCCGAGTCCTGATGGAGCCGGCCTCAGGCCGTGGCCAGGAGCGCTCGCTCCTCAACGCCACAGACTACCTCCCGAGTCATCCGGCGGGGGGGCCCACCACACCGTCTCTGATGCGTCTGTGGACAAGTGCGGGGGGGTCGTAATCGCCGATGCCCCGTACGATCGCGTTAGGACTGGCCTGCGCTCGTGAGAAGAAGTTCACTGCCAGCCCGCGGATGATCACGTCCAGGGGACGGAGGCCAGACAAGTCTAGCAGGACTCGGGTGTGGGTGCGGGGAGGGAGTCCGAGCATCAACCTCAAACACAGGTGATAAACCGCTCGGAGCGGGGAGAATCGGTAGTGGGGAAGGTAAGCCCAGGCAGGCGCGGCGTAGAGAAGGAGGGACATAATACAAGCCTGGAACAGTCTTACTTTATGGCCGTGGTTCAACGGGCTGGCTGGGCGCAGGAGAGGGGCCAGTCCTAACATGACTCCCCTCGCTCTCCCTGCAGACGCTCTCAGGTTCGAGTCCCAGTTGCAGCGACGGTCCAGCGTCACACCCAGGTATTTCACCGTTTGCGACCACTGGATCGCTTCTCCCGCGACGCGGAGGGGCTGCAACGGACCCGGTCTGCGGCGGGTGAACAGAATCACCGACGTCTTCGCACCGTTGACGGCTAGGGATTTGGAACCCAGGTAAGCGATTATCCCCCGCAATGCCATGGTGAGCTTGGCCCAGATCACCGCGGCATCGGGGGAGGTCGCCAGGACAGCGGTATCGTCGGCGTATTGGAAGAGGGAGACTCCCCGTGGGACGGGCACGTCGCGCACGAAGAGGGCGAAGAGGAGGGGGGAGAGACAGGAGCCCTGGGGGACTCCAGAGACTATGGGACGAGGGGTAGACAACTGGTGGTCCACGCCCACTCTGAAGGAGCGGTCCTGGAGGAAAGACAGAAGGAGATGAAGCAGGGGGGAGGGAACTCCGGCTTCTGCAAGTCCAGCGAGAAGACCTCGGTGGCTAACGCTGTCGAACGCACCCTTCACGTCCAACAAGACGAAGCCGGAATGGCGACGCTCGTCGAACGCTTCCGTCACCAGGTCGACTACCTTGGCGACGGCGTGGGTGGTGGACAGGCCCTTCCGGAACCCGAACTGGTGATCCGGCAGGAGGGGGTTCACCTCCAGCCAGGCCTCCAGTCTGGACAAGATCAGTCTCTCGGCGACTTTGCCGACGCAAGAGAGCAGAGAGATGGGACGATAGGACGTCGGATATCCGGGCGGTTTCCCGGGCTTGTGGATGGGTATGACAGTCGCCACCCGCCACTGCGCGGGAAAGTACAGCAATATAAACATCGCGTTCAGGATGCGGAGTAGCAGGACGAAGGCTTTACGAGGGAGGTGGGCCAGGAGGAGGGGGGATATCCGGTCCAACCCGGGAGCGGACGCGGCGCGAAGCCTCGCCACGGTCCTGGTCAGCTCGGAGGGGGTTACCAGCCGCAGGTCGGGGTACGGGGGTTGACCTGCCACCGGGGGAAGGAAGTGCCCCGGGGGATCCGCTTGCGCTCTCTCCGGTGATCCCGGTCGCCTCGCGAAGCTGGCCTGGAATCCTACCGCCAGAGCCTCTGAACGGTCTGTGGCGGAGGACGCCAATCCGCCCGCCACGCGGAGCTCGGGGATCAGATCCTTCTTGCGACGCATCCCCTTCAGATGGCGCCACAGAGAGAGATCTTTTGTGTCGAGAGCGGCAAGACGGCGCGTCTTAGCCTCCCTCTGCCACTGTCTGAGCTTGCGCCGACAGTGAGAGCGGAGCGCGACGTATATCTCCCGGACACGGGGGAGACGACCTCTCTGCCACAGAGCGCGCGCTCTATCGCGTAGGCGCATGTCGTCTATCAGGTCGGGTGGGAGCGGGGGGCCCAACAAGGGGGGTCGGCGGATCGGAATCGACGATTCCGCCGCCGACAGGAGGGAGGCGGTGAAGAGTTGAACCTGCCGGTCCAACTCCTCCACGTCGGGTATGGGGGCGGCTGGGGCCACAACGCGGTTCAACCTAGCCTGGAATCTAGGCCAATCCGCGCGTCTGTCTGGAGGGGAAGAAATCGCATAACGCCGGTCACCGGATTGTGGTCGGAGGAGTGATGGGTGACCAGAGGTGTCAGAAACGGCCTCCTCGTGGTCATGATCAGGTCCAGGTAACCGGGATGGTGTCGAGGGCGATCGGGCAAGTAGGTGGGCAGATGGTGCTGACTGACAGCTCACAGCTGACGGCTTTGAAAAGTTACCAGACCAAATTATGTATCCCTACGCCGAACTATATGATCTGCACAAACATGTATTTAGCAGTTTTCAGTCAGCACCAAAGAAGCCATGGGTCTACTGTAGCTGTTTGTCAAATGCCAATCTAAGTGCCGGCACGGTCCATCGTCCATCGAATCACCGTGAATACCAGTCACAAAGATAAATTTACGGTATTTTAAAATGACAGTAACTGTATTCATGTAATCATTGATTCCTTAAAATTATAGTTTAACCCATCTGTGTTGTGAAGTCAAAACTAGAAAAGGACGTCCGGCCAGTGAGGACAAAACTGGTAAAGTACAATTCGGTCAGTGAGAATTAGTTTGTCTAAACACCATTCATTTTTTTTTTTTGGACATCAACATATAAAAGTTATCTATTGCCGTAAGCTAAATCTTAATTCTAAGGTTTACAAGTTTTTAACCTAAATTTTCTTATGATAATAATTTTCCTTTCTTCTAATATTGGAAATGAATAATAAAAAACATAAGTACTAAATTATTAATTACATTGCTCTAATTATTTACATAAGACTTCTAATGTAGAGTATTTTTTCCCCACTCTTGATATGGTGCTATCTGTGGGCGACCTTTTCAACTCTTACTTGGCAATAAGTGGTTACGGTGGCTCGGTGGGTCACTTTTGTCTGAGACGGTCATCTGCCTGTCTCGAGTGTAACAATTCCCTCCCACTGAATTTGACCGTCTCGGCCTTTCACTTGGCTCTTCATTGCACTTCTATTGGCACTGTTTGGAAGTCTGTGAGGTTCACCGAGGTCGTCGGTAGATGGTCTCAGCTGGAGTTTAGCTCGATGGGCTTTGATCTCTTCCGCGCCGGGGTTGGCAATCTCTCGAAGCAGGTGCACGTGTTGTCCGACGTGATCTCGAATGTGGTAAGGCCCCTTCCACTTGGGGCGGAAACCAGCATGAATTCTCGGCTGCGACATTAGACAGCGGGTGTGTCCTCAGAGGAACTATTGATCCTTCAGGTAGAGGTTTTCTCCTTTGTTGTGGCCCCATCTTTAGACATCTGGTTTAGTGCCTTTGGGCTTCCTCTCTTTGTGCTGCTAACCTTTCCCTTCGTTCAGTTCCTTGATATACTTTATTTTGGGACGTCAGGGGCTCAGCTTCATCTGCTTCCCAGTCCTCTGGGCGGCGTAGTGTTTGTCCGAAAAGGATTTCGCTGGGTGCTAGCCCGGTGGCTTCGTTCCGCCTGTTCCTGAGGCAAAACAGGTTTGGGGGAAGTCCTTGTCCCAATTCCGGTGTTCTCTGCCTTGGAGACGCGTGCGGGTTCCGACCTTGAGTTCTTGGTTACGTATTTCAACTGGATTTTCTCTGGGATGGTCGGCCGCAGTGGTCCATCTTGTAATCTTCTAGTCTTGGCATATTTTCTTCCATCCGGAACAACGGAACTGAGGGCCGTTGTTTGTGAGGATAACCTTGGGGTATCCCCATCTGGGGATAATTTCCTTCTCCAAGATTGATTTGACCTGGGAGGTATTAGAGCTCGGAAGTGGGAAAGCTTCGGTCCATCTGGAGAAAAAAACAGTGATGACCAGAATGAAGGTCTTCCCTTTAGATGACCTGGGATAGAGTCTCATGAGGTCGATGATGACTTCTCTCCTTGGAGTTGTAGGATTGCGAGCCTTCTATGGGGTGCTCGTTATTCTTCCTGCGGTCTTCATGAGGACGCGTGTATTACAGGCTCTGACATAGGTCCTGACGTCCTTTGCTACTCCTTTCCCGGAGTACTGGTTTTTTAGGCTCAGTAGGGTATTCCCCCCTCCCCCCAGGTGTCCTGCTTCAGGTTGATCATAGTAGTACTGCAGGATCTCCTTCCTTGTGCTTTGAGGGGCCACGATTTTCCATGGGTCCCCTGGGTAATCTCTGTACAGAAATGCTCCATTTTTTGTTGTGAATCTCTTGACGCAGAGTTTTTCTTGTCTGGATCTTCTCTCGGTGGGAATCTTCTAACTGGCTTCCATCTTTTCTACCAATCTTTGGATGTGTGGGTCTGAGCCTTGATGACTTTCTCGCACAGGTGTTGTGGTGAGTTGATGTTTAGGAGACGTGGTGGTTCTGAGGAGTATGGTAATGGTTCTGGGGGTGTCATTCTTTCCCATCCTTGTGTGCTGGTTTCCGTTGACTCCTCACCTGGGTCCCGGGATAGGGCATCTGGAAGCTCGTTTTCCCTCCCTGGTGTGTGTTGAATTTTGAAGCCGTACTCTTGTAACATCAAGGACCATCTGGCTAGTTTGGATCTTCCGCCTTTCACCGAATCTAACCAAGTCAGACACTTGGAATCGGTGCGCAGGGTGAAGGGTCTTTACAAGAAAATGTTATATCTTCTAATCACCCAAATGATGGTGAGACACTCTTGCTCGTTACTGTGATATCTTCTTTCTGCAGGAGATAGTTTTGCGCTTCCGTATGAGATTATCTTGCGTTGGCCCTCAATCTCTTGGTCTAGGACGGCGCCGATGCCTGTCCTGATCACGTCGGTTTGCAAAAAAAAAAAAAAAGTCAGGCAGGTGTAGTGCTTGTATGCTCTTGAAGGCTTCCTTTGTGTTTTCGAAGGCCTTTTGCTTTTGACTGACCCATTTCCACTTTTTTTTTCTTGCCCTTGCGGTGGGTGGACTGGTAGTAACTGCCAAGTTGGGGACGAATTCTCGCAACCAGTTACAAGTGCCTAGGGACTCTTGGAGTTGTCGTCGCATCTTTGGGGTTTGGTATTCTCTAATGGGCTTGATTTGTTCCGAGTTGGGGAGGTTTCCTTCGAGAGATATGAGATGACCTAAATATTGGAGAGTCATCTTTCCAAATTCACACTTTTCCGTGGAACCTGTGAGTTTGAGAAGATGATATCTATATAGGCAAAACATAACTTCCCCTGGAGTCCAGCCAGGACATGTTGATTCATCATCTTTTGGGAAGGTGCTGGGTTCCCCTTTTAATCCAAAGAGCATGACTTTGAATCGATACATTTCTCCTCCTGGCTTGCTGAATGCAATGAGAGGTTTGCAGTTGGCATCTAAGGGAATCTGCCAGTATCCAGACTTGGAGATCTATGGTGCTAAATACCTTGGCTGGCCCAATGTCTTGAAGGATGTGTGGTATGTGGATTCGGGGACAGTTTTCCTCTTCCGTAACTTTATTGAGTAGTCAGTAGTCAATACAGAATCTGAGTTGTTTTTTTCCCCGGTTCTTTCTACGATGACGATGGGAGCTTGATATCGGGACGTGCTGTACTCGATAATCATTTCTTCTATTTCATTCACTCAAATCGGCTGGTATGACATACGAGTGATGTATGTTGAAAAATGTGAGCCTTTCATAGTGCAATACAAAACTACTTTTGAAGACAATGCTCCACTCATCTCATTCAATGTAAGACAACGAATGAGGGGCAGACCTAAGAAAGTTACATTAAATGAAGCCTACATTGAGCCTCCACGGATATCTGATGTGAAAACGGAGGATTTAATATCACTTTGTGATGTGAATGTGAATGTGATACCTCGAGTGCATCGGGAGTTTTTCAGGAACTTATTTGAGACAAGAAATACCAGAGACAATGATGATTCGTATTAATATATTTTCATTAACAGTGCATTAAACTTATAATTGAATAAAAAAAAAGTGAATTATTATTGAAGTGATTGTGCAACATTAGATAAATTGAAAATTACATTAGAGAGAAAAAAAAACTTTATTATTACCATAATATTGTTTGTAAAAAAAATTATAAATTATTGAGATAACATGAATAATGTGTGATCTTTTTTCAATTCTATATAGAGATAACTTAGAAAATAGTGTATTACAAAGAAATAAAAAAAAGATTAATTATTTGATATTATATTATTAGCACCACCGCGTCTTACTACCCGTTCAGGTTGTACGCACTTACGCTAATGTGTAATGGTAGGGTGATTGTGAGATGAAATGGAGGACCTACAGTTTAACGTGGGATCCGAACCACTGTGGAGGACTGGCATTCCCCACGTTCACAAGATGTCATTTGATATTATAAATAATAAAAGTATTTAACCATTCCCAACCAAATGTGCGTTTTAAAGAAACTTTAGCCGTATATATATATTGAATTAAGAGTTAGTGTATATTATGTCTATGACCATTTGTATTGCAGAGACAATCCCAGAAAGGCAGTTTGAGGACTTAGGGGAATAAAATTTATTTAAGAATGCGGTAATAATGTTTTGTGGAAGTGAAAATTCACATTGACTTGGTATTTTTAGTGTAGTAATAGTAACACCGACATTTGGTGAACAACATGTCTTGCTACTTATTAAAGTTACTTCTATAGTAAACCTACTGGGTTATCAACAACAAAACCAACAGTTAAGGTAAGCGGTCACTGGTTTACCATATTTCCACTATTAGTGAAGAACATAAAGAAGATTTATTCTTTCCAACCAGTCAACTTTTGTGGAGGAAGAATACACCCACAAACAAGTACAGTAGAACCTCCCTAATTCATTAACCGTGAGACAGAATATGGCCGGAACACAAAAAAGCTCGGATTATCAGAAGAAAACTAAATATTTACAGTACTGTATCACATACATAAATAAGACAGTCTAAAATAAAATAAAACCTATACAGAAACAAAATTTTTAGTGAAAAAAATCGGTAATGTTCTTTTGTTTGGTCGACGACAGTCTAGACTCAGCTGGAGTGATTCCTCCCTATCCAGTCTATGTAGCACTTTTAATTTTTCATTTAAAGGAACAGTAACGTGTTAACGTTTTACACCTGACATACTGTATGTAATGCAAAAACTATGTACACAAAACACAATCCGCACACGACGAGTAATTACCACACACTAAGTGCTAGATGCCGGCTCACTGAGGCAGCAAAACAACTGACTAGTAACAATGGCGTGTCAACAACGGCCGACCAGTCATCAACCAGTCGGTGCACGGATGCTCTTGAGCTGCGGTCGGACCAATCGGAGCGTCGGACTAGAGAGGTTCTACTATAAGACTAAAGTACTTTACTCTGTGAAGAGTTATTCCTTATAGAAAGGAGATTCACTCAAAGAGGCTAACCATCCCGTGATTAATAAACTTTAGGAAACATTACAAAGGAAATCCATGCTGCATTTTTCAAGCGTCACTTTAATACTCATCTGCGAGACTGTAAATGATTTTGTTTAAATAACACCTAGCTTGGGTTTCGAAAGTTTTTAAAATACCCTATTTATCAATCTTAACTAGTTACTGTGCATTAACCAGAAACTTAACTAAATTGTACTCAATTAACATATTTATATTTTATATTATTACATAAACTTTGCTATTAGTCACCAGGGAGACAATTTGTAAATTGCATATATGAACCATTGTTTAGTTTTAAGAGGGTAACCCGCCTCGGTGGCGTAGTTGGCTAACGCGCTTGTCATGTTGAACTCTACTGCTGAGGACGGGGAGATTGAGGTTCGAATCTCGGTCGGGTGAACTGGGGGTGGTTTTTCCTAAATGGTTTTCCACTCTCACAATTCCTAATCCATTAGAGTAATTAGTACTTAAAGCATATAACCCGAACGGGTAGTAAGACACGGTGCTAAATATTATTATTATTTAAGAGGGTACGTCTAATTATATTGTGCTTTGTATCTTATTATTGTATCATGTCACATGTCTCAATTTAACACGGGTACAGTTCACTAAAGCATTCGGTTCTCAGAAAGGCTGACTATTTATTCGTACAATCTCCGGTTCTGTTCCCGTACTTTCTCCCTTTTTTAATCTTTAGGTCCTATGACACCTGTTGGTCCCGAGATCAGTGATCGTATCTACCGATGATCATTGAGTAGGGTGAACACTTTGATGTCACACAATCTCTGTACGCCCTAGTATCGGCCCACTCTAGGATAGGGTGTAAGAGTAAAAAACTTAAACATATGGTTTTTAGACATATTTGTGGAACCCCCACCAACAGGTAGTTCCAACAAATTCCATGATGGGGTGTTCAGTTAACCTCGTGGAGTATTTTGGACCCTCTGCACCCCCCACTTTTCTACGCCCTTGACCAGAGCTAGATTATGGCTATAAGAGGGATACTTGAACATTTACAGCCGAGCAGAAATTGTTGGGACAATACACAAAACACAAGTGTAACAAAGATAAATGATCGTGTTGAAGTAACTTCTCGTTTCCTGCAGGGGGAGTTAGGTGTGATATTATCTGAATTTACGAATGGTTGTATTTATTCAAAATAATACTATTTGCACACTTTTTAAAAATAATACAACTATATTATCTTTGTTCCGGGTCAAAACTTTACCAAAAACAACATATGGTATACAAAATAATTTCACAAAATTGGATGATGAGTATATACAAACATGTTTTATAAAAATAAATTAAAACTACAGGTGAAAAAAATTCGTTATAGTAGGCCAAGCAAGAAAATAGGCCAGTGGCAACTCACAGAAGTGTCTTATTTTTAAAATATATTATATTATATTATATTTGGAAGAAGGTACAGGAAAGGTGGATAGAAACATATAAAAGGGGGACGAACACAATATGGCCTTTACAATGAAAATAAGAAAACGGTTCACACTTTACACTGTTGCCAATGGACAAAGAGGTAATGGATGTCTCTTAGAGAAAATTGATCGTCACCACCCAATCCCCCGACCGAGGTTTCATTCTATCGGAACTCATCAGGGAGGAGTGTGAAACACGCAACGCAACTTCCTAAAAGAGAAAACCAAAAAACAAAAAAGAGGAGAAAAAAGGAAAATGGTAAAGAATGATAGAACACATAGATAGGAACAAATAAAAGGTATAACATAAAGTTAAATAAGTATTAATACTAAGTCACATATATGGGTCTTTATAATGATGAGGTGTATGATACAGGCTAGTAATAAAGTTGAACTGGAAGTTATTTGGATCATCTCTTCTAGTTCCTATGTATGTATTGAATATGGCACATATCTTCTGTTAACTGGTACTGTATGATTTGTTACACTAATTGCACTTGTACATTATTAGCTGGTAGCACTTTTACTCGGACCACCTTCTTCGTTACTTGGTAACATTTTGTCTGTATTTTCTGTTACATTAGTAATTGGATAAACTCCTTTGTTACCTGCTGGCACTTTATCTGTATCATCTGTTGCGCTTGTAATTCTATACTCTCCTTTGTTACCTGCTGGCACTTTATCTGTATCATCTGTATCATCTGTTGCGCTTGTAATTCTATACTCTCCTTTGTTACCTGCTGGCCCTTTATCTGTATCATCTGTTGCACTTGTAATTCTATACTCGCCTTTGTTACCTGCTGGCAATTTATCTGTATAAGCTGTTACACTTGTCATTGAACAATTTATTTTGTTACTTGGTAGCACTTTATCTGAATCGTCTGTTACAGTTGAGTTTGGATTTTTGATGTCATCATCAGATAATATTTTGCCCGTAGTGTCTGTTACGCTAATATTCTGCTTATTATCAATGCGTCTTGAGTAAGTTTTCATCCCTCTTAGGCCATCAGGGGTAAACAGATGAGGAATAGTAATCTTACTAACATCGTCTTTGGAATCGTAGTTACTACTAGGCTCTTGAATGTCTTCGACCTCCATTTTGACCCGTACACACGATGCTAATAAATCCTGTGTATTGGACGAATGTGAACTAGTTTCAGAGACTCTAGGTATCCTAGCTTTACCTCCAGTCACTTGAGCCCTTGTGCTATGGACATTATGTGATAACGTATTAGAGTAATTCTGTGCCAACGCGTCGTCCGACATCTTTGGTGCTCCTCGTCTACCTCTGCGACCTCTCGGACGACCCCTGCGGGTACTAGCGGATCCTCTTTTTGTGGATTTAGAAGCACCACGGAATCCGCGAGTCTTTGATCCTCGTGAAGTGCCTCTTAGATATCTGACCCGCTTACTGCGTTTAGCGCCAAAACTGGGCAGTTTTTCCTCAAATGATTTGACGGAGTCCATGAGTTCGTAGAAAGTTCTCAGTGTGTCCTCTATGGCCAAGTTCAAGGTTTTAAACTCTGCACAGGCAGAGGATGCCTCTCTTTCTTCTTTCATACGGCTTATCTGTAAAAGAATAAAAGCAAACGGTGACCCACACATTCAAAAGTTTGATTAAGTGCCCTTTATTTTGCCAAAGGCATTTGGAGAAAAAAATTACAGACTACAAATTAGGTTTAATCAATGGCGCCATAGGAGTGATGAAGGCTTATCATAGCTGTTCAGTTGGATCAAGGTGTAATTAGTTCAAGTGTTAAGGTTATCGTAAATAACAAGGCACATTTTATATTTTAATTGTCGACCAAATTTGGGAAGTTTTTTTTCATGCACCCTATACACACCCCCTATGTCCTGAACTCCCATTTTAAAATTTAAATTTTTTTATGATTATCACTGTGAAAGGGTAAAACCAACATTATGATAAACTTTTCATCCATGCTGGGAATCAAGCTTGGGACCCTTAGCTCGGTAGCCAGACAAGCTACGAGCTGAGACCGCATTCTAACGTTGTTGACAAGTTATTTATTTTTGATTAAAAAATAAGTGTATTTTTGACTATGTAAACTGTTTAACAAATCTTACATCTGTTTCCAATATGTCGGCATTGGTCAATTAAAGGTGGACATTCAGGTCCAATTAAGTTATCAGAACATATATATTATTTTAAACGCTGGTGTGATATGCAGAATTAATAAGTGGCTTATATATGTTTACTATTTTGGTTATGTCTTATGTCATGTCTTTACTTCATACCTGGTGACCTGGCGGTCTAGGGGGTAAGGTGTCAGACTTCTGTGCTGGCGGCCGGGGTTCATTCCTCGGTCCCGGCACAGATTTATCTGACTACCAAACCCTTCCTTCACCTCTGACAAGACATCTGGTGAATGTGGGGAATGCCAGGCCTCCACTGTGGTTCGGATTCCACGTTAAACTGTAGGTCCTCCATTTCATCTCACAATCACCCTACCATTACACATTAGCGTGTGTATAACCCGAACGGGTAGTAAGACGCGGTGCTAATATTAATACTTCATACCTTTATAGGTATCTGATATTTCTTTGTTGCGGCCCGGAGAGTGATATCCGTTTTCTCACATTGAAGCTTGAAGTCATAGAAGCTCCCCACCAACATGGCGCAATCCACACAAACAACTTTGGAAAAACCATCATTTTCCTCCACCTGAAATTACAGGAGAAAAGTTCAACTTCTTTGTAAAGAGCGAATATGAAATGTTGTCCCTTGACATGGCGTGAAATATAACTCGGCTTTTCAAACTATATAAAAAAACACGTTCCATCTGAAAACATGGCCCATTTCATTACTGGGTATCTAGAAACTCATCTAACGACTACCAGCTTGTGACCCGCTTCAGTGGTCAAATAGGCTAAGGTGTAACTCTTGCAGTCGAATCTCGGTCCAGTGTATTTTATTTTAATAAATGTTTGTTCACTCTCCCTTCAGATGTGGGCATGTACTCTTCCCTAAATTTCAATTTCCTAATCTCCACCATACTAGTGTAATTATATTATATTTGGAAGAAGGTATAGGAAAGGTGGATAGAAACGTATAAAAGGAGGACAAACACAATATGGCCTTTACAATGAAAAGAAGAACACAGTTCACACTTTACACTGCTGCCAATGAACAAAGAGGTAATGGTTGCCTCTTAAAGAAAATTGATTGTCACCGCCCAATCCCCCGACCTAGGTTTCATTCTATCGCAACTCATCAGGGAGGAGTGTGTAATTAGTGTAATTAGTAAAACATATGCGTACAACCCAAACAAGAAGATGAGGCGCTAAAATAAAAAGGCAAAGTGAATTGGCTGTGGGTGGTAAAATAAAGTTTTAAATTATTTCCTTGGGTGGCCATTCTGATACCTAAATTTCATATTTTTTATGCCTATTTTAAACAGTTTTGGTGTGTTACAATCCTCTCTCGATTCGTAAGCTTAAATCTAAAATGTGTCATTTATTGGTAATATGAGGAATCATAATAGAAAAATAAGTAGTCACAAATTAGGCACTAATCAACAAATTGTATAATGTATTTTGTTGAAAAAATTTACTATTTTAGTATACTACAATAAATTCAACCATAAACCTTGATGAGGTATGCCTGTAGTTTAAGAATATTTTGATTTAATATCATATAAAAAACCCTACTACCTATTTAACTTTTTAATAAATGAGAGTGTTACGATAAATATTAAATAAATTAACAAAACCTCTAATGTGAGTGCATTTATCGTGTTAACCTATTTATTGAGACACCCACATATATGGCCACATATTGATATTATTATTATTATTTAGCACCGCATCTTACTACCCGTTCGGATTATACGCTTTAAGTACCAAGTACGCTAATGGATTAGGAATTGGGAAGGTTGAATTAGAGGAAGTGAACCCACATTTGTGTGGAGAGAGAGTGGAAAACCATTCAGGAAAAACCACCACCAGTTCACCCGACCGAGATTCTAACATCTATCTCCCCGTCCTCAGCAGTCGAGCTCAACACGACAAGCGCGTTAACCAACTACGCCACCGAGGTGGGTACATATTTATAAGATATACATATTACATCATGTTATAATTGTCAAAAAATAGTTACTTTTAGTTACATTTATTCAATTTTTATTTTAAAAAAGTTGTTTTTAATTACCGGATTTAAAACAGTTAATTTTATTTTTAAAAATATACTATTGTATGACCCCTGAAAAATAAACAACTGGCGCAAAAAGTCGAGTCTGTAACTATTCTTTATATAATAATTGCGTCCAAGGCTTTATTACCTTTCGAGAGCATAAAAAACTATATTTAATTTATAAGAGCCATTATTTTAAGTGTTAAGTGGTGAGAACATATCTTTGCCATTACCCTGAGTGATGGCATGGTATAAATAATTTTCAAAGCTAGGTGGTTTTCTTCTGCAGCGTCATCAAAGATAGGTTCACTGCCTTCGTTGTACATGCAGAGGCGGCAATTGGTTTTCTCTGGCTCCGATTCCTCAGACCTACACAATGGGAGAACATTCAAAATATATTAGACCATTTTACTATTTTATATATATATATAAAATAGTATTATTATTATTAGCACCGCGTCTTACTACCTGTTCGGGTTATACGCACTTATGCTAATGTGTAATGGTAGGGTGATAGTGAGATGAAATGGACGACCTACAGTTTAACGGGGGATCCGAACCACGGTGGAGGCCTGGCATTCCCCACATTCACAAGATGTGATTAGTACACGTCTTGTCAGAGGGGAAGGAAGGGTTTGGTAATCAGATAAATCTGTGCCGGGACCGAGGATTGAACCCCGGCCGCCAGCACAGAAGTCTGACACCTTACCCCTAGACCGCCAGGTCACCCGTATATAATAGTAATAGTATATATATATATATATATATATATATCCGTTACTGTTTCCAGCCTATGGCCTGGATCAGTTTTTTATTCAAGCCATATATTCTCCTCTACCGGCTTGCTAGGCCTCTCGTAACTTCATATGCCTTATAATCTAACTTAAGACTAAGACAAGCCCAACATCCAGTCCCCGGCCATTAATTTATCAATGTGAAAGGGTAAAATCATATTTTTACCAACGATAAATTTTCGCCCATGCCGGTAATCAAAGCCAGGACCCCTAAGCTTGTAGCCACGTACACTGACCACTACACCACAAGTTCGGCTAATATAGGAAGTGAAAGAAAAAACTTATTTTCTCTGTGGATGAAGCATAAATTTATGTAAGTTTATCACTTTGGGTTTATTTTTTCAGTTTGACCAGTAGAAGGTTTGGGGAGTCCACCCTGACACTTATACACTCCTTACATAGCATTTAAAACCCTTGTAGTATTTTATAGTTGACATTTTGTTATTTGCTCAATGTACGAGATCATTTTAAAATCTTACGATGTAGAGTCATCCTGGTGTGGTTCCTCCGAGATGTCGGGGAGTGTGACCTCTTCGAAGTGAACCTCTGGCTCACAGTCAACCGGCTCAGATCTATAAACAACATCAAAAAACCGTTCTTGGTAACGTTTAAGGTTAAGTTTGTTTGTTTCGAGTTCACTGGACAGCTACCCTGACTACAGGGCTTAAATATGCTAAAATGAAAAAAATAAAAATAATCAAAACAATATTACTAAGAAAGATAAAACCCGAATTTAAAAATGTAAATGCTAATGTTCAAAACTGCAGTCTCATCCTTGGATAAAGGAAATACACCGACAGTAATTAACACAGAAACAGATTAACGAAAATAGGACATACCTTATCCATGCACTTGAAACAAAATATTTTCTCAACAGTTGTGCCAATATTGTTACATATTTACACAATATTAAGGTTTTTAGGAAATTGATACCTTCTTAGTTGCATACATTGTATTTGCACAACACCTTTGAAAATACATATTTGTTATTATTCAGATGATAGACTATACTTTTTTGTAAAATATATTTTGCGGGATGAAGACACTTACTTTACTATTTCTACAGTCATGTCAAGCGAGTCCAAAAGAGTAGGTACAACTTCAACTTCATCTGGAGGCACATCAACTTCCCATCTCGGCCTACAAACATGTGTAAATAAACAAATGACAGACAAGGTGCGAGTCTAAGCACCTCGAGCAATTTCATTGTTTATATTAATACTCAAACAAAGTAAAAATGTGTTTTTCCATCATATTTATTTAAAACATTAGATACTCTATATGTTAATATTTTGACTCGACGACTAGAGGTAACCACAAAGATAAGGTGTCCCCGAACTCTCAGAAAAATAAATTTCCCGACTCTTTCCTCAATTCAACCGCACACAGCTTGGCCCTTTCGTGATATTGGAAATAGTCCGGTTCTTGTGATCTAGCTCAAACAAATGACGCCCATTCTTGTCGTATTTGATTTCCTGACAGTTGTTTTTTAATCACCTCACTTTTCTCAATCAATGCAAGTATCAAGTAAAGTCTAAACTCATTTTTATATCAATCACTTCAGTGGATGAGGCAGTGTCTATTGAGTTATACTTACAGTAGTCCCATGGCTTCTTTGGTGCTAACTGACAGCTTTAAAAAGTTACCAGATAAAACTACGTATCACTACGCCGAAACAGATGATCTGCAAAAACATGTGTTTAGCAGCTGCCACTTTTGACAGTCAAAATTTAGGTATATACCTAAATGTTGACTGTCAGAAGTCAGTTGTGAGCTGTCAGTCAGCACCAAAGAAGTCATGGGGCTAGTGTATGTTTGCTTGAAATGGCACTAACAAGTGCAGCATATTTCTTGACATTGTCATCAGTAAAAAAACATATTTCTATTCATATAACTTTCAAATGTGCATAACATTTAAAATATGTTGAGTTTTAAATTAAGAGCTCATATCAGAAATATGACGACAGGACTTACCTTTTTTGGGGCGGCTCAACAGCCTCGGCAGTAGAAGTAGAGGGTGATGTCTCTGAAGTTGGCGGTTCTGGAGTTTCAGTGCTACAGGTAGAAGGTAAATCATCACTCTTCTGTTTGTTAAGACCCCTAGAACAACAAGATAAGTCATTAATTAATAGGAAAAGAAAAGGAACCTTTAATAATAATAATATTTAGCACCGCGTCTTACTACCCGTTCGGGTTATACGCTTTAAGTACTAATTACTCTAATGGACTAGAAATTAGGGAAGGTTGAATTAGAGGAAGTGAACCTGCATTTGCGTGGAGAGAAAGTGGAAAACCATTTAGGAAAAACCACCCCCGGTTCACCCGACCGAGATTCGAACCTCGATCTTCTCCCCGTCCTCAGCAGTCGAACTCAACACGACAAGCGCGTTAGCCAACTATGCCACCGAGGCGGGTATGAAAAGGAACCTTTAATAAAACACCCGAGTATTAATTCATCTGCATCACAAAACAACAAATGGTGTTATGTCCAAAGAATTTGTCCTGATACTAGAATCAAATTCAATTAGGTGAGAAATGTCAAACTGGACATAAGAATCGAACCCGGGACCTTTATATTTGCATACCACCGCTAATGACACCCAAAGCCAAAGGTCTAGCGTTTGGTCATAGTAACAATGTCAAGAATAGTGAAGTGTAAAATAAGTCATAATATCGCAGAGCAGTAGAATAATAAGTCAAACAAATTACATTAAGAACATGGGTCTTTCTATCTTGTAGATTTCCAAAATATGTCACTTAAAGCCAATTCACAAAGTATGCCAAATACAGTGGGTGAAACAATCTTACAGACACTTTAAAATAAAACTGTTACCGAAATAGTAATATAATGGTTTGGTACTAACAAAGATTATTGTTGTATATTTCATGATTCGCTAGTCTCACTTGGTTATTTCCACCCCTATTCCCCCTCACTCAACTGCAGATTTCTTGGAATTAGCCACCCACTCTCTACCCTCCTTCTACTCCCAAGTAAACCCTCACACCTGTCGCGCAATCCGCCTCAAACAGTGGTCTGTGGATTCCAATCTCTATCACAACTCTGTGAAACTCTCTGGCTCTTCTTGTTTGAATATGAACTCGTAAAAAACCCTGTGGAAAGTGATTTTAGTGCGCGACTATTCATAGATAATAAGTTTATAATGTTCTTTGTGTGTGTTTTTATTTAATATAATATGTACATTAAACGCGAGTGTTTAGGGCAGCTCCTCTCACAAACTAATATTCTTAAGAACATCCTCGGATCAAGAAGATCAAGACCATCGCTCACAGGTATTCTCGGATCTCCAGTAAACGACACCCCTCATAGGTAGGCTCTACATAATACACCTTTTTTTTCTAAATCAACATTCAACTCTCGTCTCTGTTTTAGTATACCTAAAACTGGTCCTCCGAAATCAAATTACTTTTTTTGTTAAGTCTTAACTACATTAAAGAGACAGATCGCTCATACAATTATAATTTATAAATAACATAATGAAAACTAAAAATGTGATTTCCAACAAGTCGTTTGAATTGAATCCTCAACTCATCTTGCATTCATTTTCTTCCATATTAATTGTCACAGAGAAAGTAGACATAGTCTAATAATGCAGAGCAAAGTAATTTAAGGGAATTGACAGATATGTAAATAACTCATGTGCTCAGTTTGAATTTGAGATTCCGGAGTTTATTTATTTAGATGGCGTAAATCTGCAGAACCTGATACAATTAATTATTTACAAGATACAATGCATAGACATAATATAGTACAAGCATAAAAAGCAGATTAATAATATCATTTGAGATAAAGACATATTGTCACAGTTGGACGTCCAACAAATGCAGCCAATTGACGGTGTTTGATTGGACAGTCATGTTTGATGTGATACAATAACTGTTCCAAGGCACTGCAATCATAGTCTGGAGTACTATCTCAACAAGGGATATGAAGTACTAGCTCAACAAGGGATATGAAGTACTAGCTCTTCAAGGGCTATGTAATACTAGCCTCAACAAGGGCTATGTAATACTAGCCTCAACAAGGGCTATGTAATACTAGCCTCAACAAGGGCTAAAGGAGTACTAGCTCAACAAGGGCTATGGAGTACTAGCTCAACAAGGGCTAAGAAGTACTAGCTCAACAAGGGCTATGGAGTACTAGCTCAACAAGGGCTAAGAAGTACTAGCTCAACAAGGACTATGAAGTACTAGCTCAACAAGGACTATGAAGCACTAGCTCAACAAGGGATATGGAGTACTAGCTCAACAAGGGCTAAGAAGTACTAGCTCAAACAAGGGATATGGAGTACTAGCTCAACAAGGGCTATGGAGTACTAGCTCAACAAGGGCTATGGAGTACTAGCTCAACAAGGGATATGGAGTACTAGCTCAACAAGGGATATGGAGTACTAGCTCAACAAGGGATATGAAGTACTAGCTCAACAAGGGATATGAAGTACTAGCTCAACAAGGGCTAAGAAGTACTAGCTCAACAAGGGCTATGGAGTGCTAGCTCAACAAGGGCTAAGGAGTACTAGCTCAACAAGGACTATGAAGTACTAGCTCAACAAGGACTATGAAGCACTAGCTCAACAAGGGATATGGAGTACTAGCTCAACAAGGGCTAAGAAGTACTAGCTCAACAAGGGATATGGAGTACTAGCTCAACAAGGGCTATGGAGTACTATCTCAACAAGGGCTGTGGAGTACTAGCTCAACAAGGGATATGAAGTACTAGCTCAACAAGGGATATGAAGTACTAGCTCAACAAGGGCTATGGAGTACTATCTCAACAAGGGATAAGAAGTACTAGCTCAACAAGGGCTATGGAGTACTAGCTCAACAAGGGCTATGGAGTACTAGCTCAACAAGGGCTAAGGAGTACTAGCTCAACAAGGACTATGAAGCACCTGCTCAACAAGGGATATGGAGTACTAGCTCAACAAGGGCTAAGAATTACTAGCTCAACAAGGGATATGGAGTACTAGTTCAACAAGGGCTATGGAGTACTAGCTCAACAAGGGCTATGGAGTACTAGCTCAACAAGGGCTATGGAGTACTAGCTCAACAAGGGATGTGGAGTACTAGCTCAACAAGGGATATGAAGTACTAGCTCAACAAGGGATTATGAAGTACTAGCTCAACAAGGGCTATGGAGTACTATCTCAACAAGGGCTAAGAAGTACTAGCTCAACAAGGGCTATGGAGTGCTAGCTCAACAAGGGCTATGGAGTACTAGCTCAGCAAGGGATATGGAGTACTAGCTCAACAAGGGGTATGAAGTACTAGCTCAACAAGGGATATGAAGTACTAGCTCAACAAGGGCTATGGAGTACTATCTCAACAAGGGCTAAGAAGTACTAGCTCAACAAGGGCTAAGAAGTACTAGCTCAACAAGGGCTATGGAGTGCTAGCTCAACAAGGGCTAAGGAGTACTAGCATCAACAAGGGCTAAGGAGTACTAGCTCAACAAGGACTATGAAGTACTAGCTCAACAAGGGATATGGAGTACTAGCTCAACAAGGGCTAAGAAGTACTAGCTCAACAAGGGCTATAGAGTACTAGCTCAACAAGGGATATGCATGAGTGAGTGTTCAACATTTTTTTCAATTTCTATATGTAAATATATACAATAGAATTTCATATATTTCTCTACAAACCTTTACTTTGAAAATGTAATTATTTTTAACACTACTCGTTCAGGTAATACACATATGTAAAGGGGGGGGGATGACGAGGTAGTAATAATAAGTTAATAGTAAGTGTTGAAAGAATTTTATTCCAATTTTCATTTTTTTATATATTCTCGATAGTTTATGTTTGGTAAATTGTCGGCCTAGGGACTGGGTTCTCTGTGTATGTAATATTATTAAGCTTGTTCATAAAATGCACGTTAAAAAAAGACCGATGAAAAAACCCTAGACAAACCCTCTTAATACACACTTCGGTGCTCGCCTGCGTTAGACAGTGCTACTCAACCTTTTTTTTGTTGTATATATGATAATGTGTTGGTTCAACATTTTCAAAGGTTTTTATAACAAACTCCCGGGTCTTTTGTTGATAGTGTACTCGGGAACACCAAATTTAACCACAATGTCCTTTTTTGCGCATTTCACTGTCCACGTTCTTCAACAACTCAACCTTTTCCGCAGCACCGAGTTGGTTTTTTGGCCACCGTAAAGTGAAACAATGGCGGGCATAGGCAGTCATAGATACTGAAACAAAATGAACCTAATTTATAGAGGAGGAAAGGGGCGAGAGGAGTGTGGAGACAATACCACCCCGCTACACCTAATGTAATAGCCGAGGGACCTGCAGGTCTTATGGAGAAAAGATTTATCTTTGCTCTCTCTCTCTGTTACCAGTTGCCAAACCTTCTAGCTTTCGGTTGTTGAGAAGTGAAGGGGGAGTGTTGGAAATCCCTCATTGTAAACAATGCGGCATGGGGAGGTTGAGGGTTTCAATTGACAGGCGAAAACATTTCCTATAGGTGTAAAGCCTTTTCTAGAAACATTAACTATTTCCACAATCTTATTTTTTTTCCCCAGATTTAAATTTATTAACTTTTTCTATTCCCCACATAATTATGATTAAAACTATTTATGTATAAAGCTTTTTTCTTCATAATTAATATACAAACAAATATATTACAACATGCATTTAATAATAAATACTATAAATTACATTCTTACTTGTTCTTCTAAAATCTTAATATGCTCAATCAATAACAAATATTTTTCTACACAGAGTACTAATAAAATATGATTGGTTATTTAGTGAATGTTTTTGAGCTAGCTAATAGGAACACGAGACTCGGACAACTGTAACTTTACGACTGTGCTGGCTGGCAACAACGACAGCCCAGAATTGTCAAATTTGATATACATTCGAGGAAAGACTGATCACGGGAAACAAACAATGACAACGCTGTTGCTCAATAGTAAGCATGCAGTTCCCTCAGCAATGAACTCAGGTGTAGGTGACCCCCGCAGGCATCGCAATGACCTTGACCAAACATTTCCTTCTTCCTCTTGCAACATCGCCATTATACTTTTTTATCACTTGTTTGCCTTATAGAACATTCGTGTTCACTATTATTATTATTAAAATAAAGTTTTAATATGCACGTATATGTACTTATATATACATATACTTACTTTGTTCTATCAAATAAATGTTTCCACGGCTTTCTTCCTGTTTTTTTGCGGCAAGCACCAAGTCGTAATTTTGTTTTTCTCCCTCTACGTTTGTCTTCTTTACGTGTCACGTAATCCATTTTTTTTAAATAAGTAAGATATTTATTACAAACAGCTAAAAAAATATATAAATGAAAGTATTTCGAATTTTATAGAAAACTAATTAATTACTGTGCCAGACATTGTATGAGTCTTATTATTATTATTGTTAGCACCGCGTCTTACTACCCGTTCGGGTTATACGCACTTACGCTAATGTGTAATGGTAGGGTGATTGTGAGATGAAATGGAGGACCTACAGTTTAACGTGGAATCCGAACCACGGTGGAGAGGCCTGGCATTCCCCACATTCACAAGATGTCTTGTCAGAGGTGAAGGAAGGGTTTGGTAATAGGATAAATCTTTGCCGGGACCGAGGATTGAACTTCGGCCGCCAGCATAGAAGTCTGACACCTTACCCCTAGACCGCCAGGTCACCTGTATGAGTCTTAATTATATTAAATGAGCAGACTATATTTAAAAAAACAAACATAAAAAAAGATGCAGAATCAATCAACCCTACTTTGATCCAGTATAAAGTGCGTTACACAAAATCAATCTCTAGCCAGAGGTAGAGAGGAGGCGAAATAGAATCGAGCATCGGTCTTACATACCGCCCAATAGTAAACTAAAAGAGCACATGTGCACAAAAGAGGGGGAAGGTTTATCTCGTCTTCCCTCTTTTCCTCTCTACCGAGCAAGTTAATGGCGTGGTGGTGACAACGTTCAGTATGAAACATGTCTTTGCTACTTCTAAACTAGCAAATTAATCTTCAAATAACTTAAAATTTTCTGTTGCGAGCCTATCAAAAAATACGGTATTTATTAGAGGAAGGCTTAATCTAGGGCCATGTTACACCGGGCCTAGTCTCATAGCTATGTAAATATGCTTAAAATGTAATTTAAAATGTGCTAATGTTTCATTTTCATGATTTGATTCATATTATTAAAACTAAAAATAGAGTGTTGTTAAGCAAACATGGCCCTGTCAGAAGCTTACGGGTTCATTTTGGCGTAAACCATATTTTTAAATAACGCATCACCGGTGAAATATCGCAGGATAGCGTGGAGACTTCAACAACAGTATAAAAAATAATTTACTAGGGGCGAGGAAGAGAAAGTATTTGATATGAAAAAAGTGCTCTCACATTAGCGTGTAGAGATAGATTATAAAACCAAAGTGAAGTTGACATTTAAAAAATTATTGTTAATGCACCTTGTTGGAGATTCGTGAAGCTGATTCTGGGGGTGCTAGAAAATAAAATTTCTATTTGTAGATGGGTAAGTCTTTTTATTTGAATATTGAATATGTAGGCTATATTTCTGAATGTAAGGTACAGATCACATTGTTACCTAAGTTAGGTTGTGTGTTTAAAAAGTGTACGGTAAATACATGAATATAAATAGGCTTGTGTCATTTTTGACCAATTCACTATTGCTATATATAGTCACCCAGAATCACCAATCCGTAGTTTCTTCCCCTTATTCCAATTCCTTTTCTTGCGATGGGCTGTGAGGTATAATCTTCTTTTTTTCCCTCTTCTATGGTCCACGGTTGTTTTATCTTTGTCCATACTGACACTAATTTTATTTTTTTTAGCTTCCACTTAATAAAATGTGACCAAAATGTGTGTGCGCCACGACCTGCAAGATTCTACCGAAGGTGATGAGCCGGGTGGAAGTACGAACGGCAAGAGGAAGCGAGAGAAGGATTAACCTGCTCGTCCGCCATTCTTTCCCTTCTCCTACCCCCTCCTACGTTCAGAGCAAAGCTTGACCGGTCCTTTGCCGAGTGATGGCGTTAGCGTACAGGGAAATGCTACCAGTTGCTACCTCTCAGGTTAATAATGATACCAACAAATTTTGTGTTGTGACCCCCCCCTAATAAATTATATAATTCGATTCACAAATCTCCATTCTATGTTTCTATACTATTTTCCCTTTAATTTCTCTTGGGTTTAGGCATTTAACGATCAACTCAAATATCCCTTATTTTGACTTTTCTAAGAGCAAAATTTCATATTTTAAACTATGTTGACATATCTCTCTTGTGTATAGAGACATAGAATAAAGATTTGTATTCATTCCAGTGAAGACGGAACCTCGATACTACTAATAGTTTCATCAAAATCGTGATAGAGCTGAACACTCGAGTGACACTGTCTTGGCTCCCTTATGCAAGCCCCTTAACTGTCTGGAGTTGACTAATGTTATTTGGTGAATTGAAATTTTTCAGTAATGTTAATGATATGAATTTTTTTTAATAATCATTTTTAGTTTTTAGGGACTATTTGCAATGTGGCGTAGTTAGCTAACGAGTTAGTTTCGTGTTGAGCTAGACTGCTGACGACGGGGGAGATCCAGGTTTGAATCTTGTTCGGATAAATGGGGCGGGTTCCTGAATGGTTTTCCACTCTCCCTCCACGCAGATGCAGGTTCACTTCCTCTACATTAAACCTTTCCAAACCCTAATTCATTAGTACTGCAGCGTATAACCCGAAACGGGTACTAAGACACGTTGCTAAAAAAAACTAACTCAAATGTGTCATGGTACACAGTAAGCACAGGTGTTGTTAGAGGGTGGGAATGTAGTACATGTAGTACGTACTACCCCCAAATAATCTGAGTAAATAGGGCAACATAAAAGAAACCATGAAGTGTTTCGGCCGGGGTTCAATCCTCGGTCCCCGGCAAAGATTTATCTGATTACCAAACCCTTCCTTCACCTCTGACAAGACATCTTGTGAATAGAATGCCAGGCCTCCACCGTGGTTCGGATTCCACGTTAAACTGTAGGTCCTCCATCTCATCTCACAATCACCCTACCATTACACATGAGCGTAAGTGCGTATAACCCGAACGGGTAGTAAGACGCGGTGCTTATAATAATAATAATAATAATAATAATAATATATGACTTATAAAATTAATTCAGTTAACATATCACTTGTATTATTCAGTTGGTAAAAGTTTATTTGTATTTTTTATTTAAAGTTAAAATGAGCTTGTTCCGTCCCCTCTAATGAATATGAGAGAGCGACGCCTATAATGGTACACACGTCTATTTTGGTTCCGAGTATGGTGAAATATTTCATTTAATCCAAATAAAATAAGAGCTAGTGAGAACACACAAACAGGCTAAATAGATTAAAGGCTACTTTTTTCTTTTATTGGAACATTAAATACAAATTCGGCCGCACTAATCTTTTAGAAATACAATTTCGACCTCGGCCATAATAATAATAATAATAATAATAATGCCCCATATATCGAATGAATTTGGCCCCACGAACCAACAAAACTTCCCTTACTGTACTCATGTATTCCATTAATAGGTTAGGCTAGGGTTAGGTTAGTCCATCTTGAGTAGACTTACCGGACCTCCGGGACTGACTCGGACAGTACTGGATTTGTAATTATGTTTGAAGCTGTGTCTAGGATTGAAAAAAAGTCCGGGATTTTTATATGAGTGGTTATAAAAGTTGAAGAAGAATAAATTGTTAATTTATATAAGAAAAAAACACCAAATCTTAGTAATGATTTTAATTGTTTTGAGGATATTTTAAGGTAATTTTTTGTGATTTTGGTGGGTTGATTTCATTAGCACGCATTGTCGAACCTGGTTAGGGGCACCTCGCAATTGTTTAGTGCTCCTTGTGTGTTTGATGTTTGAGTCTGATAAGACTAATACCTTTTTTTCATGGAGTGTCCTGGATTATCTTGCTAAGAATATAGTAATCCTAACGTTGAATAATTCGTTATGTAATATCTTACTGTAGCACTTGAAAAGACAATCAAGAAAAAAGGAGTTATAAATTCAAACATTTGATTTCTAACGTCTTACCACCCTCTGGATTGTATGCATTTAATTACATGGCTTAATTACGAGGAAGAGGAAATGTCAGCGCATTTGAATGGATGAAAAGTGGATTCGAACCCCAACCTCCCCTTTAACAGAAAACAGGTTTAGATTAGCTTGACATTTAGTCCGCATACCCAATGATGTGGGTGACATTTGTGACCTTTTCTTTAAATGGAATAATAATAAAAAAACATCAGAGAATTTATATATTTAAAAAAAAAGACCTTATATTTATGTTGTAATTAAATTTTATAGCTTGAAATTTTTTCATATGTATAATAATTATTATTATTATTAGCACCACGTCTTACTACCCGTTCGGGTTATACGCACTTACGCTAATGTGTAATGGTAGGGTGATTGTGAGATGAAATGAAGGACCTACAGTTTAACGTGGGATCCGAACCACGGTGGAGGTCTGGCATTCCCCACATTCACAAGATGTCTTGTCAGAGGTGAAGGAAGGGTTTGGTAATCAGATAAATCTTTGCCGGGACCGAGGATTGAACACAGGACCCCAGCATAGAAGTCCGACACCTTACCCCTAGACCGCCAGGTCACCTAATATGTATAATTGAACTTAATAATTCCATAGTCCCCGTAATTACTATAGTATATTATACACCTATTCATTTATTAGTCTAATACATTTTAAGAGCGAGTAAAGAAATACTTTATCATAAAGCCATCAATTATAACTTGAAAACGAAACACATGACAAGTGACTACTTGTGTTACATACCGTTTGTGTCGAATCCAATATTGTCTCAATCCTTCGCTTATTTTCTTTTTCTTCGTTTTTCTAGATAGTCTTACTACGTTTCCTTTAGTACTGTAAATGTAACTTTTGTTTACAGGTGGCATTCTTCGTTATTAACACAACAGTCTTTCTTACTATTTCATAAGGGAGCCCGCTTTTTTTTCTTGTTACAGTAAAAGGTACTTTGCTGGAAAAGATTAAAATCTTGATATTTTACAATAGACTCCCACTTAGTATTTTATTTTCAATGTGATCCTTATGGTCAAACGAGTTTGACATACCCGGCCTAAAATGTCCGACCATAACAACGTTGAGTTGAGCAACTTTAATTGGAAGAGATTCTGTATGTTTTTTTCTCTTTAATTAACATACTTTTTTCTTTAGTGAGAATGTGTCTTCATGGTGTCTACTCAACTTGACCAATGAAATTCGCTACTTTTTTCCCCAATTTGACCCGATCATTTCCCAAAATTCCCGGCTCAGAAGTATGTTACACCCTTCCCCGCTCCCCCCATTTTTTTTTATTAATTTAATGAAGAATAATAAGCCTGCTCCCTCTCCCCCTTCCTCCGCCACTACTGCGCCTAGCGGTGCCGCTAGATGGCCGTTACAATAGATAACTGGTGCAGAGTATTTAAAATAAGTCTACGCTCTCGGGCGTTTTTATTCTGATGTGGATACATTCCACTCTGGTTAGATTGTTTTATAATTATTATATTTCATATTTTGAGAAAAACATTTTCACAGATTTTTTTTTTTAAATTTAATTTACAAAAATTCCTGACCTATTCCCGTTCTTTTCCCTTCCGATAACCTCAAATTCTCGGCTAATTTAATTTTCCCCGGATGGTAGACACCCTGGTCTTGTCAGCAGGAGAGTGATCTACAGATGTATACCAAGGAGGACCCAATTAGGAACAAGGAGGAGAAAACACTTGCGCTGAAGCTGAAGGTAACGGGTTTAGGAAGTATCTCTATATTATGGCTTTCAATGACTCGACTTAAGTTAGGAGCTTCTTAATAAAATTCATACCAATTTGCATTTTCCCTTTTATTTCTATCATTACCCGCCTCGGTGGCGTAGTTGGCTAACGCACTTGTCGTGCTGAGCTCGACTGCTGAGGACGGGGAGATCGAGGTTCGAATCTGGGTCGGGTGAACTGGTCGTGGTTTTTCCTAAATGGTTTTCCACTCTCCTTCCACGCAAATGCGGGTTCACTTCCTCTAATTCAACCTTCCCAATTCCTAATCCATCCCAATTCCTAATCCATTAGAGTAATTAGTACTTAAAGCGTATAACCCGAGCGGGTAGTAAGACGCGGTGCTAAATATTATTATTTCTATCAATGACTGTAACTCATGTAGGAGAGTGGTAGGCCTACATATTACTAATACAGGGTGGCTACAAATCTTGTTTTATAAAATTCCAGGCCTAGGCCTAACCTTTCTACAGTTTTTCTAGCTGGATAGAATTTTTTTTTTAACTCTTAATGAGCTTAGTGAATAAACAAAACAAAAAAAATAGGGATTAAGGTATATTTACAAGTACACACTTTTTATTAAGTAATTTGAACACATTGATACTTCATAAAAACAAAATCACTGTCAATTTAATTAGGTACCATAAAACATTCAAATTGAAAACATAAATTATAGTAACATCACCAAATAAATTTGTGTCGGCCAGTAGATTATTTAAGTTTATACCATCTTCTCATTTAAAGGCATATTTCTAGGATAATTAGGCTAAGAGCCAGTCTTGCAAACACAAACACAATACTCAAAATGTTTCTGGCCGGGTCAGTTTGGTGAAATGCCCCCTTCTTCCTCTTTTATTTTCTTCCATTCTTCTCCTCTAAATCACTCACTTGCTATTATCTGCTTCTCCCATCTCTTTCTTGGTTTCCCTTAGAGTCTTTTCATACATGCTTCATTTCAACGTTCTATTTAGTATTCCTCCTTTTCCAAATTCATCACATCCCCATACTATCTCATGTATTCCCTCTTCCCCCCACTCTTTCCAGAATAACTTCATTCCTAGTCTTGTTTCTCCTCGTGACAGCTAACTTACTCCTCACAAACTTCACTCCCATGGTCTCTCTCACATTCGTTTGTCGTGTTTAGCTGCTCGACTGCTGAGGACGGGGAGATCGAGGTTCGAATCTCGGTCGGGTGAACTGAGGGTGGGTTTTCCTAAATGGTTTTCCCACTCTCCCTCCACGCAAATGCGGGTTCACTTCCTCTAATTAAACCTCCCAATTCCTAATCCATTAGCGTAATTAGTACTTAAAGCGTTTAACCCGAACGGGTAATAAGACGCGGTGCTAAATATATTATATATATTATTCTCTCACATTCACTGTACATGTTTCTGTTGAATACAAACACAAACACTATGTAGTAAACAACAAGGTAGCTTGTAGACATCTTCATAAATACTATTATAATAAACAATAATTTCAAAACCTTTTAAGAAAATGTTTAAAAAAAATCTTACTACATGAACTTTATCATAATTTTAGTTAGAACCGGTCTAGTCTTGTATTGAAACCTGATTAGATAAAATGTTGTACCGCATCGTCTGGAGTATTGAGAGAGGTAAGGTGATTCATTACTTGGTACAAAATAAAGAAAATATTTACTTTCCAAAGAACTTGAATTCAATCAGACTGTTTCTGCTCTTGAATTCAATTACAGTTATTATTCTAAATTTCACAGCAAATAGTGTACAGTTTATTAACTGCAATAAGCAATAGGATTCCATACCAGATTCCTGAAAACCCTAACTAACTTTATGTAATTTAAGATTTACGTTATTCGAGTAATGTGATGCAGTACAGTGGAATACTAACAGCACAATAGCGCAAAGGGGTATTTACGTTTGTTAACTAACTTGGACCGATTGTTTGCATTTAATAAAATAGTCATTTATTGTGTTTATCAATATTCCTTAAGAAATGAGAAATTAAGTAGCATAAGTATCGAGTTTGTATCAATATATTATAACGGTTTGATCCTAAAATTGGAAAAGTGCCGTACAAAGAGGGCGGGGGCGGGCCTCACATTTTGTTAAAACCGCTCTGCTGTTAGGCAACCTAAACTTGGAGTTAATATTTCTTTAGTTCTAGGTTGAATCACCAATTCTAAAATGAACCAGTTGGTGGGGCCACACACATATTTGGGTTTAAGAAAATTAATTTTATTTTGTAAACCAAATGAACCTTAATATATAGGTACCATTTGTGGTGAAGACGTCGAACCTTTTGGACCTAAAGTTAAATTACTAAAACATTTTATTTTTAAGTACTGTAAAAATGTGTATAATAATATTTGGGTTCATTCTAATATCATCCATTTAGGGAGTGCATTACATTTTTTCCTCTATTTTAAATTGGAAAACTAAAAACTGCCACAAGCCCTTGAGACACACACATTGGGAAATTCTGATCTTCATTAAGTTACAATGTTTCTTGTTTAGTCTTTTTTCTAAAGAAACCTCTACTTTATTAATTTCTTCTCTTTTTTTGCCCTTTTGAGCACCTTCAATAATGGCTTACGCAAGTCGTATCTCAAATCCTTCTTCATAGCTTCTTTCAATCTTCCATCTGGCTATTCAGGGGGTTTGTAATGTTAGCCTTTTTGAAAGCATTGTCTCCTCTATTTCATATGTCATTTTTTATCTGTCCACAGTTTCTAAAACCCCTCATATTCAACAGTTCACTCTTGTTTCTAATCCTTGTTTATCAATTTACTTTCTCCCCATTACTCATGTTAGGTCGGTTACTTCTTGTAATGAGTAATTTGATACTCACTATTGCATTAAGTAGGAGGTGAAAGATAATTAAAAATAAAAATATTAGGGCACTATATTATTATTATATTATTATTATTAGCACAGCGTCTTACTACCCGTTAGGGTTATACGCACTTACGCTAATGTGTAATGGTAGGGTGATTGTGAGATGAAACGGAGGACCTACAGTTTAACGTGGTATCCGAACCACAGTGGAGGAATGGAATTCCGAACATTCACAAGATGTGATTAATTACACGTCTTGTCAGAGGTGAAGGAAGTGTTTGGTCATTCATTCAAAACAGAAAGAGTACATGTTTCGTTAGCGCCTTTGGCAAATTACTTTGATTTAAATTAGAAAAAAAATGGCTGTACTAATTATTGAAACGATTTTATAGTGAGAAAATTAAATAAAGAATATTCTACAACTACTTCATGGAGCCTGAAATACTATGGCTGAGCCCTTAGGGCGCACAGTTTAAAAGACGCTGCCTGGCTTATGACGGTCCGCTAATGCTTAAATTCCCTTGATTTTACCCACAAAAAACAGCACTCAAATGCCAATTTTATTCTAAAGATGTAACTCTTCTAATGTCTAATTTACATAGGTATAGAAAGATCGGGTTTAATTTCACATAAAAATGCCGGGACAACCTGTCACCCTATTATGTTACCTCTAGACTCTATGACAAAACTAATCCGAAATAATAAATCTTGGGTTGGTTAACCTAATATGTAAACTAATCCACACAAATTGTGACGTCCTAACATAATTATTCCTTATTTTTGTCCAAAATTTTCATAAGGCCGAACAAAATAATATAATTTAAACTCGCGAAAGTCTAGTCGGACAAAGGCTTCACGTCCACAAAAAATAAACAAACTTTTTTTAGCCAACATATGAAAGAAAAAGGAACTAACAGTAAAGTTAGTTTCAAAATATCCACAATGAGCGCTAGATTGAGAGGTTTGGTTCCAAAATACCTCATGGAACTGATAAAATGTAAAAATGTTGATAGAAAATGGACTTATTGAAACAGAAAACTGTAAAGTGCAAAAGTTAATTAAACCTACCAAACAATCATATAGAAATAATAATAAAATTAAGAACATAAGACTATTGGAAATATATAAGAAAATATTATAAAGATGCGAAAAAAAATATTAATACACGATACTGTAATACTATTAAGTATTACCAAACCAGCCTTTCCTAAAACCAGCCAAACATATATGTTTAAATAGTAATTTAATATCGGTGTAGGAATCATGGGAGAAATCAAAAAACTAACTTTAAAAAGAGGCCAAACAAAGGCACAAGTCACTAGATTTTAAACATATTTTGAGAATTTCGATAACAATCAAACAATAATTCAATAGAAATTAAGATTATCAGAATTTAAACAATGTTGGATAGATTTTTTAAATGTACAATTACAAATTGAATCACTTGACGATTCAACAATACATACAGATGAAAGAGTCATTTGATTACACATATTTCGATCTCGCAGCTTCAGAAGAGACATACATTCAAGTTCATAGAGCTGGCTTGGTGTCAAACGAAACCACTCATACGGCAGATACACATTCCACACACAGAGAATCCGTTAGGTTACCAGTAATTAATTTACCAACATTTCAAGGAAATTACGACGAGTGGTTGGAATTTTATGACACATTTACACTATACACCGAGAATGAGAAACTTCAATAATAGGGAACACGCTGCCGACCATGAAACAGCTTAGCGAGTTTTTACAACATAGAAGAGTAGAATTGGAAACTATTTACAAAAATTAGAGAAATATAGGAAAATACATAGTAGAGTGGCAAATAACGTTACAGCACTCAGGATCTGTGTTTGGTGTAAAGTGTAATATCTAGGTTATCTATCTAATATATATACCTCCTAACAGCAATGGCGGTAAAAGCCCAATATACTTACCTTATAAAACTTGAGAAGCGCTATCAGCGCAACTCCTAAGAAACGTCCATATATTGAACTATTTGGACTGTTTAACAGACACCGAGCTAGAGATCTATATATCCTTTATCTATGGCTAGAGTTGTGGCGTTGTCATATCTGACAGGTCTTGTTTGAAAGGGTGAAGGGGGAGCGAGCCAATCTGTTGTTTACATGGGTCAAGTTTCTTGGAAGGGAAAGAAAGGCTAGAGTGTGGCTTTTATCAAAGACCCCGCTCTGCAGAAATCTGCTGCTTTGTTTTTAGGTGGAACTCAAATAATCAGAAGGCCTATGGTTTTCTTTATATTTCTTATCTAGTGGAAGAAAACATTCAACTTTCTCGTATTAGACTGGTTTGCTGGTGACGAGATTGGGGTTCGAACCCCGGTAGAGTGTACTGAGGGTGTTTTTTCCTTAAAACGGTTCCAAACACGCTGTTAGCACCGCGTCTTACTACCCGTTTAGGCTATACGCTTATGTACTAATTACTCTAATGTGTTATGCATTAGGAAGGTTAAATTAAGAGGAGGTGCATCCGTATTTTCATGGAGTGAGGGCGGAAAACTATTTAGGAAAAACCACCCTAATGTTCCCTACCGGGATCGAACTGTGATCTCCCAGTCTTCAGCATGTCAGTTGAACACGGCGGGTAACACACACTATTAGACTGGATTGCTGGTGGTGGGAAGCTTGAAGTTCAAATCCCAGTTGGGTGCAATAAGGGTATTTTCCCTAAAATGATTCCCCACTCTCACTCTACGCAAATGTTGGTACATTAAATATAAAATATCACCTTCCTCATTCCTAGTTCATTAGGGTAATTAATGCATGTGTATTGAGTATAACTCAAACGGCTAGTAAGTCGCAATTAAAAAAAAAACTTGTGATGACTACCAAGAGTGTCTGCGAAACTTTATTAGTGTCGGGCGAGGTATATGTATCCCTACGCCGAACCATATGAGCTGCAAAAACCTGTGCTTAGCAGCTGTCACTTTTGACAAGTCAAAATTTAGGTATATACCTATATGTTGACTGTCAGCTGTGAGCTGTCAGTCGGCACCAAAAAAGCCATGGGGCTACTCTAGTTGTAAAGAAATAGATTTTTGAGGAGTTTTTAGGGGATTGACTCCAAGCCAATGGAAAATGTTTGAAAATGGGATGCCACTAAAAGCTTTTTGGGGTTACCCCTTAAGCATATAAAAATAAAAATAATAGATTGTTATAGAACCTATTTGAAGTTTGGTGCAAACCATCTTTCAGCTTAAAACTCGAATATATCAGAGGGGAGCCAAACAAACTGGAGGAAGGCACACTTCGATGGGGGGCGGGGGAGAGAGGGAGGAGAAATTGGTGGTAATACCTCGCCCTGTCAACCCCCCCCC
>CABEEJ010000340.1:59535-79403 GCA_901482245.1 Timema douglasi
ATTTATCTGATTACCAAACCCTTCCTTCACCTCTGACAAGACATCTTGTGAATGTGGGGAATGCCAGGCCTCCACCGTGGTTCGGATTCCACGTTAAACTGTAGGTCCTCCATTTCATCTCGCAATCACCCTACCATTACACATTAGCGTAAGTGCGTATAAACCGAACGAGTAGTAAGACGCGGTGCTAATAATAATAATAATAATAATAATAATAATACAGAAGCCAAAATTTCCAAATTTATCATATCTCAACTATGTGAGAAACAATAAATTCTTATTACAAAATTGTAGTATGAATAAAATCACAAAACATCTTTTTGAAACCTCTTTTTTATAAATCCATTTTGTTTTTGAAAAATTGGCAAATATATTTTTTTAATCTTAGTCTGTGAAATTTGCTACGCATTTTGGTGAACAGAGATGCTATTTTTTTTATTAAATGTGTTTTTGTGAGAATGTTACAACTCTAGATAACTCAGATCTCTGTTTTGTGCAACGTTGATATTAAAACATATCGAGCAAACAGGAATTGTAATCAGTAGTGTGTTCATAGGTGGCTGGGGAATATAGTTAAGTACAGTGTCTCGGTGGTTTTGTAGGCGATACTAGTAATATGACAGTTTATTTTTAGCAATGAGAATAGAGTAAGTCACTCGAGTTTTAGATATCGTTAAATGCATTTTATAATTAACTAACACCATCAAGTTGACCAAATAATTTTTCAAATATGATATACAAAAATAAATTTTATTTACATGGTGTCTACTAAACTTGAGCAATGAAATCCCTGACCTTTCCCCTGATCATTTCCTAAAATTCCCCGACTAAAAAAGTATGTCACATCCTTTTAACTCACCCCACCCCCCTCCTCCCTCGTTTTTCTATTATAATTTTTTTATAATAATAATAATAAGTTATAAATTTGAATTAAAATTGTTTACTAGAAATTAAAAATATATTACACAGCTACAAGCAAAAAAATGATATAATTTACCGATTATTGTATTTCATATTTTGAGTAAAATATCATTTACCCGGACTTTTATTGTGATTTATCAAATTCCCGACTTATTCCCGTTTTTCCCCGATCACTTCAAATTCCCGGCTAATTCCCGTTTTCCCTGATTTTCCCGGATGGTAGACACCCTGATTTAGAAGCTCACGAATGGTGTTATTTCACTTTAGCTCATTTCTTCCGGCACGTGTAACAACTCTTGTTGGTTCTCTGATTGGCATATTTCGTATAAAGCGTGGATCTATCAGTTCCGGTAGAAGGCAATCCGTATAGAAACTGTTTTAATTTGACTACCATTTCACCACTCCAGAAACTATCTTGTTTTTCTATCTTCTGCACTAACATACCTAATGGTGTCCATAGTGTAAAAAAACAATGATTATTATTAAATTGGACAAGCAGTCAGGATATTATGGATCATGAAAACGAAATAACTACCGTACGATGTATCTAGCAGCTATATGCTCAAACAAAACTGATTATAGTATACGCTATATTATTATTATTATTATTATTATTATCACCGCGTCTTACTACCCATTCGGGTTATACGCACTTACACTAATGTGTAATGGTAGGGTGATTGTGAGATGAAATGGAGGACCTACAGTTTAACGTGGGATCCGAACCACGGTGGAGGCCTGGCATTCCCTCACATTCACAAGATGTCTTGTCAGAGGTGAAGGAAGGGTTTGGTAATCAGATAAATTTATGCTGGGACCGGGGATTGAACCCCGGCCGCCAGCATAGAAGTCTGACACCTTACCCCTAGACCGCCAGGTCACCCGTCTACGCTATAGAATTATTTAGAAACTCACCTTTCTTCAGAAGAAGGAGACATAAATTCGCAATCTATAGTTTCTGTCTGTTCTTGCATATAAGGTTTTTGCTGGTTCGATGAATTGTCACCACCTCTGTTAGTTTGTAAGTCATTTGTCTTTACAAAGCATACTCTGTGGATAAATAAGGTCACTTTTTAAGGAACTGTTTTTTCTATGAATACTATTAAACTACAAAATCAAAAGCCTATAAACGGTATATTTGAAAATTTCTGACAGTAGAAAAACATAAAGCCAAATTTACAATCCCGAAATGATGTTTTGTGTTTTGGTCATTGATCATCAATCATCAAAATTATAGAAATTTATTACATACTTTTATTAAATAGTTATTTTTCTATAACCAGTAGAATATAATGGTGTTGTATAAAATTGGTCAAATCTAAGAAATCGCTATGCTTTGCCTTAGATTTTGCATAATTTGTATTTTACCTTGTAGCTCAAAAACCTCAGACAAAAAGTGTAATTACATGAGCATTTTATTGCTAGGACATATTATTATTATTATTATTAGCACCGCGTCTTACTACCCGTTCGGGTTATACGCACTTACGCTAATGTGTAGTGGTAGGGTGATAGTGAGATGAAATGGAGGACCTACAGTTTAACGTGGGATCCGAACCACGGTGGAGGCCTGGCATTCCCCACATTCACAAGATGTCTTGTCAGAGGTGAAGGAAGGGTTTGGTAATCAGATAAATCTATGCCGGGACCGAGGATTGAACCCCCGGACCACTCAACACAGAAGTCTGACACCTTACCCTTAGACCACCCGGTGACCTAGGACATATTATATGCATACAAAATAATACAGGATTTAATTTTGTCAAGGGTGTCCAAGTATTAATTATTGTAACATAAAACTTGTAATTTTGAAAAAATCTAACAATTTAATTTAAAAGACTTAAAACAAATATTCCATTACCCTATTTTTATAATTATGTACTCATGTGAACAAATATTATTCTTAAATTTAATTTCTTATGCATTCTTAATAACACACTTTTGGTCTTAAATAATCCTTTGTTACTTTTTTGAAAACAAAACTATAAAAATCAATCAAAACAACAGTATAGAAAAAAAAATTACTAGGGACGAGGAAGTATTTGATACGAAAAAGTGCTCTCACATCCGTGTGTATAAAACCAAAGTAAATTTCACACTTAAAAAAACTACCGCTAATGCACCTTGGTGGAGATTTGTGAAGATTATCTCACCATGTAAGGTACTATGTGACCCGGCGGTCTAGGGGTAAGGTGTCAGACTTCTGTGCTGGTGTCTGGGGTTAAATCCTCGGCCCCGGCACAGATTTATCTGATTACCAAACCCTTCCTTCACCTCTGACAAGACATCTTGGGAATGTGGGGAATGCCAGGCCTCCACCGTGGTTCGGATCCCACGTTAAACTGTAGGTCCTCCATTTCATCTCACAATCACCCTACCATTACACATTAGCGTAAGTGTGTACAACCCGAACGGGTACTAAGACACGGTGTTAATAATAATGTAAGGCACTAAACCTGAAACATTTGTCAATATTTTGTTCATGACTAGTGCTTTAAATCCTGCCGTCTCAGAATTAGTACTTTATATACAACATACTAAGAGGCGTACATTACTGGCCGAGGGAGATTAGCTTCACACAACCCCACACGTAAAGCCATAATTCAGAAACACGTGTCAATACTTAGTATATAATCCTTGCTTTCAATCATTAGTGCTCAGTAATGATTAGAAATTTCATTTTTACATCCAAAAAGTTGCTTGAATTTACAGCATATCACAGGTAAACTTCTATATCTTGCTACACCCACTAATTGTTGCGATATTTAGGGTTAAACAATACAAGCTTTGTTTAATATTGAAAAGGCAAATTCACACTTACTCATAAATCAAATATGTTGCTCAAGTTTTTTATATTGTAGAGCTGATTTTGCAACTTTTTCAGTTGAGACAACCAATCAGGCACTAAACATTGTAATAATTGCTTTAGATTTAACTTTCACGTATCATAGCTGAATTAATTCTTATTGAAATTTTATCTTGCGTGTATTAAAAATTTTGTGTTAATATATAGTTATACATATTTTAAGAAATTAAATTGCCCATTATAATTTTGTTAGTAATTAGTATGTGTACAGTAAATACAGTAGCCCCGTGGCTTCTTTGGTGCTGACTCACAGCTCACAGCTGACTTATGACAGTCAATATTTAGGTATACTCCATTCACGGTAGGAATTACTTTCTGAAAGGTCTTTTTTCCTACCAATATCCTAATATATAATAGATTCCTGGTAGGGAAAAAGGCCTTTCAGAAAACAATTCCTACGGTGAACGGACTTTATATACCTAAATTTTGACTGTCAAAAGTGACAGCTGCTAAACACATGTTTTTGCAGATCATATGGTTCGACGTAGGGATACGTAATTTGCTGTTAACTTTTTAAACTGTCAGCTGTGAGCTATCAGTCAGCACCAAAGAAGCCATGGGGTTACTGTATATACTTTTCCTTCTTATTTCTCTTTATGTATTTTTTTTTTTACAGTCCAAAGAATGACCAAATAAATAGATGTTTTAAATCTAAGCAACAGAATTCAAATTATGGTTCTTTACTTCACGGGACTAGCTTAATGAAACTTCCGGACGGGATTTTAACCCCGTCCTCCTGAATATAGGAGCAACACGGTAAAATGAAACTATCACGCAACCGTTTTAAAGTGAACTAGCCTATTTTTATACTAATAAATCAGTATGTACTTACTTTGATCCATCAATAAAACGCTTCCTCCCCTTATTCCATCCTAATTTTTTGCGGCGGGCAGATAGTCGAAGTCTAGTTTTTTTCCCTTTACGGTAGTCCCATTTGTTTGTGTTATTGTTCATAGTCGATAGTTTTAGTTTATCGAAAAAACAATATAATTCTATGTTATTAATATATAATTATAATAGCTATCATAAGAAGGCAAAGCATACACAGCTGTTCGGAAACACAGGACTAGTTTGTAAACACATTTATTCATACATTTACAATAAAAGCTACAAAAGATATTATTATTTTAAACAACTGAAATTAAAAAATGTGCCGGCTTACTGTGCGTTGTCTCAACTCAACTCATAGATAAACAAGGCGAAGGCAGACATCTAAATAAAAGAGCGCATGCGCATTGAGTCAACTCCCTTTCCTTCTTTCTCCGGCTATTCTTTACTTCCAAAGCGTAGATGGAGGATATGGCTGCGCTACTTGATGGCTGTAAAGCATTAGCTTTGACGCGTCAAAACAGCAAAAGGAATAATTAGTAATTATCTTTATATTTTCTGTTGTGACCTTATCAAAAAAAAAATATTTAATTTGTTTCTCAAAGGTTGTATCTAGGATTATCTAATAGTTACCCTTGACTTTTGTCTTGAGTTAACTTTGACAGTATACTTAAAGAAAGGGCCAATGAAAATGAGCAAATTTCGAGTTTTCATTAATGTTTATATATAGAGAGAGAGATTATCAAAATGTAAGGTTGAGAGTACTAGATAAGCATGTTCCCACCTTTTATCTTCATTTCGGCTTAAGTCAAGTTTGGTAAACATAAAACACTACCTAACCATGACCTATTTCCTGAACGTTTGTAACTCATTCCAGCGTTCCGGAAGGCGCCCCCCTTAACCCAAGCTATGAGGGGTGAGGACAGTGTCTGAGAGTCACAATGGTTACTTAATTTTCTTTAAAACATTCACACGTCAAGTCATGTAATCACTTTTGATGGAAAATATCAAAATCCAAATAGTAATAATAATAATAATGGTAATAGTAATATCTTATCAATTAACATACATTTATTTTTTATTTTTAAGACCTTTTCTCACGGACGCAGAAAATTGAAGGTTAGAGATCTGTACCCCCCTTGAAAATTGTTAGAACCCTTAAAAGGAAGGACTCACATATGTATAAAACATAAATAAGAAATTGTTTTTTTTAATTTACATTCTTATATTACATTATCCAGATACTAATTATTATTATTTTAATATAAACTTAGAGATGCACAAACATTTCCTATTTTAAAACTACAGTAGCCTCGTGGCTTCTTTGATGCTGAGTGACAGTTCACAGCTGACTTCCGACAGACAACATTTAGGTATATACCTAAATTTTGACTGTCAGAAGTGACAGCTGCTAAACACATGTTTCTGCAGATCATATGGTTTGGCGTATGGATACATAATTTGGTCTGGTAACTTTTCAAAGCTGTCAGTCAGCACCAAAGAAGCCAGCGCGCTACTGTAGTTTGACCTACATTAGCTTGTAACATGTACAAAGGCGTAACTATGCAGTAATGGACCCATGGTCGCCACCCCCTCACCCCCCAAGAAAAAAAAATAGCCCACCCTCCCCAAATCTTATTTATATAATATGAAGATTATAATAAAGTAGTTTGACATTTATTATTGGAATTATTTTATATTACGTGATAATATAGAATAGGTAGGTTGAATTTAGAGGAAGTGCACTCACATTTGCGTGTAGAGATAAGAGTGTAAACCCATTAAGGAAAAACCACCCTAAGTTCATTTATTATATAGCCATAGCATTTGATAAAATTGTTGCTGAAAGTTTCACAATATAATGTAAAAAAAAATTTAATCTTTAATTGAATAAAACAATATTAATAGATAGTATAAACAAATCTATAATCAATTATCAATATTAAAACTTAATAGAGGCTAAACTAACATTGGTCTCCGTGAAATTGTCTACAATTTCCTCCAAGGACAAGCTACGGTCAATAATTCAACGTACTACTTAAGCTAAGACCCGCCTATTTGGCGTAGTTAGCTAACGCGCTGATTTCGTATTGAGCTAGACTGCCCAGAACGGGTAGATTGAGGTTTGAATCTCGCCCTGGGTGAACTGGGGTTGTTTTTCCTAAATTGTTTTCCATTCGCCCTCCAGGCAAGTACGGGTTCACTTCATATATTTTCAACCTTCCCAATTCCTAACTCATTAGCGTGATTAAGACATAAGCGTATAACCCGAACGGTTAGTAAGACGCGGTTCTAAGTATTATTTAAACTAAGGTGTTAGAGATGAGTAAGGTTTTATTTAGAGGATTTACACCCACATTTGCGTGAAGGGTGAGTGGAAAACAATTAGAATAAAAAACTCAATGCACCCGACTAGGATCGAACCACAATCTCCCCATCCTCGCCAGTCCAGTTTATTTCGAGAGTAACGCCTTAGACCATGCGGTCACTGAAGCAAGTCCCATAATTATATTAATTAGGTATTCTACGCACATGGATTGAAATAAATGAATGAATTCTAAAATACCGTATTAAAATTGGGTTTTTTTCAATTCAGAAACAATAATTAATTCATAGCACTTACCTATTTTTTATCCAGTTCACAAGAGCAGAACATTTATTTTTCTTTCGTCTGGTTGAGAGATAAAGTCGTTTTTTATTGCCTTTTCTTCGATCTCGTTTTACACAAACAGCTTCCATTACAAAACACTTTTTAGTTCTTACTCACACAACTGATTTAATAAATATGAGCGTAGTCGAGTTGATATTTTCCTCGCGAACATCTGTGAATAGCAGCACAACGTTTGGCACCACTGCTTTGAGTTTTCACGAGAGGCTCATCTTGTTCAACCCTACACCGATAGGTCGCAGCATACAGCACCACAACACTTTATTGAATTAAAATAAAATTGTACCACTTTATTTTAGTTTAGAACATTATGTATGTTGAAAAATAAGAATTTAATTATTCTTAATCATATTAACTAGGTTTATGCTTTGTCTGCAGTTTAAAAAAGAACAAGAAAATACGATTATTTAAAAATCATTTAAATAAAACTACTTAAAAATAAGTAACTTTTAATTGGCATTAAATTATACTAAATGATAGATAAATGTGTTTGTTGTAATGTAATAAAAACAGTTTTAGCCTAAGTCTTCCCACATTTAAATGACAAGCCCAGTTTGTTTTATGCAGTGTTACTTGTATTTTTTTTAAAACTTAAATTTGAATTTCTCGGTGGATATAAATAAACCATAAATTATGCAAGTGAATTGATTTTTACAGTTATGAAAATCTTATTCATATATGTTTAATAGTTTTCTTAATAATCTGGTACAGAGAAATCGCCTTAGAAACTGGTCGCACTCATCTCTAATGGTGGCCTTTAATATCTCTGATTATTTTATATTGAAAGTAGGGGAGCACCAATGAGTACAAAAGGACTATGTCATATCAAATTATGCTCTAAATTTTGTTTCGCAGATGTTAAATTCAGTGACGGACGAATAATTTCAGTTTTGAAGTGCAAGAGATTCAAAAAGAATAATAAACTTCCCGGCGAAGCAATGAATGTAATATCTGGTCTCAAGATTTGAATCAATAGGCGAGTTTTCACGACTGACTTGGTTACGTCTTGTTAGCGAGTGTTTTTGACCAAGGAGGAGCGCGAAAACGACATTGAGTTGTTTTTCGTAAACAAAAATGACGCTTTGGGTAGAGTAAATCTAACAGCTGATAGGTTAATGTATGTAATCCTATTACATGTACTGCAAATCGACGGAAAAGGAGTTATTTAATTTTATTCATAGTTAGATTATTTATTATTTTGACCTATTATTTACACAACATATCAAGCTCCAAAAATGACCTTAAGAAAACATGAAATGTGTATGTAATATTAAATAGGCCTAGATGATATAGTACTCTCTATCATCCATTATTAGAAGGTTTTTAAGTACCTACTTACTGTCTGTAAATATAACACTAAGAATATTGATGTAGGTGTTATAATTCTAAACCAACAAGTGTTGTCAACCGACATATGACCTAATGCAGTTTATAGCTAGTAATTTCTGTCCATTTTAATTTACAAAAACTTCAAATACATTGACTACGTAGTTATACTCGTTTGAATCTAACATAAGAATTGATGCTGTTTTGAAATTGGCGCACAAATTCTCGGCTCTTTGATCGTAACCATATTGTTTAGTCTGCTCAAGGAAAGAGATACCACACCTACAGTAGCCCCGTGGCTTCTTTGGTGCTGACTGACACCTTTGAAAAGTTACCAGACCAAATTATGTATCCCTACGCCGAACCATATGATCTGCAAAAACATGTGCTTAGAAGCTGTCACTTCTGACAGTCAACATTTAGGTATATACCTAAATGTTGACTGTCACAAGTCAGCTGTGAGCTGTCAGTCAGCACCAAAGAAGCCACGGGGCTACTGTAGCTATATAATGAAGTGTTTAATGTTCCATTACCTTCCGATTCTGAATGCATCAAGAGCCGTAGTTTTTCTTTTCTTTCGAGGTGCAGATTGATAGAGGCGGGACTTTCTCCCAATCCTCCATTCCTTTTTTTCCTTCCATAATAATTGTTATCACCATCCCGTGATTATCAATGTCACATATTCGTTATCTCTTAGACGAACACGAGTACGATGAGGAACAACTTTCGACACTTGGTGATAATAAAGAAAACACAGCCCGTTGAAACCTACAAGCCGACTAGAAACGACCTTACCCCGACCAAACATTTCCCCTCCTTCCCCTTCAAGCTTAGCGCGGTCGGTTAGGGATCAGAGCTGCAAGAGCGCGACACTGGGCAGATTCAAAATAACAAGAAATTGCTGTTTCGTTTTAGGTAAATTTAGACAGATTCTCAAAGGTGACTATATAATATTAATATACCATTTGTTCGAAATTTTGTAATCTTTGTTTTTATGTATTTATATCCATGTATACAGTAATTCCTGTATATGGAACATTATGCTGAAAACATCACATTTAACCATTTTTTAAGGAAAAAAAAAAATTCTTAATGAAATCAATTTTTTTTAATACATAGAATCATTAAAGAGTTCTTTCTTTTGTTGGGCAAAAAATATTAAATTTATATCTCAAGTTTATGACTCGGTATATCCCTAGAATAATACCTGCAAAATACATCACTTTAGGAGCCTATAAAGGGCTCTTTTAAATATTTCCCACAAAAGGTCAATGATCCCGGAAGCAATAAAATTATTTAAATTTTGGATAATTTAACGAACGATAACTTTAAATGTAAATATTAATCAGAAAGTAGATATTCGATTTATCATTTGATAAATATAACACTAAGAATATTGATGTAGGTGTTATAATTCTAAACCAACATATATTGAATAGCTAAAAAAAAAAAAAGAAAGTGAAAGTAACTCTCATTTTCAAAAAATAAAAATGTGTGTGTTCATTAAATTACACGGATATAGCCTAGGGGGTGGGGTAGGGGAGAGAAAAGAGATGTCAGAAATACCCACTGAAGATAAACATCCATTGTTAGAGATAAAGGGGCAGTTCAAGGATTGATTCTCGCAAAGAACCGATCTGAAGAAATTTTAAAAGAGTTTAAGTGAGAGTTGAACCCGTTATCACAATTACAAAATCTCCAAGCCTGAAATAATGCGCTACATTTACATAATCCCATATTTCACTGATTGTCTAGCATTCTTGTTGATATATTGTAATTATTAACAATAAGTTTAATAAAAAATTATGTATATTTTATAGTATAAAGTAGACCTTTTCATTCATTATTTTGAATTATAAAATTCTATGTGGTGTAATATGATTCATACATAATATTTTATAGAGGTTAATCACGTCCTAATATATGAAGAAATACGGAGTTATTTCTTCATAAATATAGGTGCCTAGACTTTCAGGTACCTAGGATATTAAAGTACCAACACCTTTATAGTGTTGTGAACCGACATATGACCTAATGCAGTTTAGCAACAAAGAGACAAAGAAAAATATAAAAATCCAATAAAAATAATGAGTGGTGAGGCTTTAGTGTAGTAATATTTTTTTACATAAAATAATTCATATACTTTTAAGTTAGGAGCTGGGGAAGTGGTATTTAATATAATATTCATACCTTTACCAATGGCGTAGGCAGCTCCAAAACAGGTGACTTGGCGGTCTAGGGGTAAGGTGTCAGACTTCTGTGCTGGCGGCCGAGGTTCAATCCTCGGTACCGGCACAGATTTATCTGATTACCAAACCCTTCCTTCACCTCTGACAAGACATCTTGTGAATGTGAGGAATGCCAGGCCTCCACCGTGGTTCGGATCCCACGTTAAACTGTAGGTCCTCCATTTCATCTCACAATCTCCCTACCATTACACATTAGCGTAAGCGCGTATAACCCGAACGGGTAGTAAGACGCGGTGCTAATAATAATAGCTCCAAAACAAGACGTATGAAAGTGTACATACTTGGGAATACCCCAAATGTAGTTTTTTTACATCTACCCCTCTCCCTGCTTTCATTATATCAATTGATATTAAATTTTTGTTAAGGGCAAGAGTTGATTGTAAATTTTAAAACATCTCAATACTGTCAAAATAAATATAAATCAAATGTTTTTATTTCCTTAGTAAATTATATTATGTAGACATTTATCTGCACAGATTCTGTAGTTTAACATAGTACTTATTTTACACAAACTTGCTAATAAATTAATTATTCACTAATTTTTTTTTAAAATTATTCTGAAACATTTTATTTGTCTTGACATGATAGTATATAATTATATTAAAGCTAGAAAATAATTTTTTTTTAAAAAAAAGCACTTATTTCTTTAACACACCAAACATACACATTATTACAATGTCCATGCTTTCATTTTTTTTAACACAGCAAAAACCATTACCTACTCCAATGAAATTGGTCTCTATTTAAAAAGAATCAGAACCCTTGTTCTTACCCCCCCCCTCCCCCCCCCCAGGACTACATCACTGGCACTAAGGTAATTGAAGTATAATAAGTAAAAATATAGTTTGGTATTTATTGTAGATTAGCATAACATGATGAATTTTGTTCAAACGTCTACTCTATCATAATTTTTAATTTATATTTAGTATAGTCTCGGTGACCTGGCGGTCTAGGGGTAAGGTGTCAGACTTCTATGCTGGCGGCCGGGGNGGTTCGGATCACACGTTAAACTGTAGGTCCTCCATTTCATCTCACAATCACCCTACCATTACACATTAGCGTAAGTGCGTATAACCCGAACGGGTAGTAAGACGCGGTGCTAATAATGATAATAATAACATATGGCAATTCAGACGCCTAGGGACAGCTTAGAATTAATGGACATTACTTCTCTGCAATTTGTTTCTCACGTGTGAACAAGTGATTGATAGGGAGTTTTCATAAAATAAGAAGACCTAGAGACAACAATAAACAAATACAGAAGATTTATATGGTTCAAACTAAATATTAAAGAAACACATGCACACAATTGGACTTATTCTTATAAAACATATTTAAAAAAAAAAGCCCAATGGCTTTGACAATGATTCATTCATTGGAATGCTAACTTACCTTTCATATCTCTTTTAAAGACCAATGAGACCAATACCGTTAAAAAATTTTTTTTTTATCAGATAATATATTTACTCTAAAGAGTATTATTTTAGAAAAATAATTTTTTGTGCATTTAATGCATGTACAAGATATCCGACCAAACATTTTCTAACATAGTTCTAGGATAAACAACGACCAAACCCCAGACCAATAATTTACAATTTTGTGAAAAGGAACAGGCCCAATCTCACAGTAATACAGCTTTCGCCCTTACCAGGAATTGAATCTATGACTTAGATAAACAGGGAGACACCCTACCAAGCGTCAAACCAGGGTAACTGTTCACTTTTTTGGAAGAATGTTTATAAATTTACATATTTATATATTAGTGAAATCCAAACTCTAATAGCTGTACTATTATTATTATTGATCTATTAAAAATATGTATTATTATCAATAAATATATTTACAAACGTGTAAAAGCCACTGTCATTCAGACCAGTTGAGCTGAACGAACTCAGGACTCCATGATCAACAACTAAAGCTAGAACCAAGAGTTGAAACATAATCATTTGATATACATATATTATTTTAAAATAATAAGACTAATCCAATGATTTGGGGTGGGCAACACCATTTAAAGTTTTACTTTGAAAAACAAAAGACTCTCAAAAACCAGCTTTGTAAGGCACCAAGTTATAGGGATCCAGACAAAACTTAGACGCAACCACTTCTAGCATCTTCATTAAAATTAAAATAACTAACAAGATTATAATTTATATCACATTGCAAATAAGAAAGAGAGCACTGTATGGTAACATGGAACAGTTTACAAAACAAGTAGGTGTAGTACTTTAAAATTTTTAAATATAAATTAACATAGTTTTATGCTAAAAATTTAAAACCATGAATGAAATTTAAGGGTTTCATCTTCTGGTAAAGTATTATTTTATAACCAAACATTAAGTGAAAAGAAAATGGTAGTCTTTGACAAATCACAAAAAAAGAAAACCTGATCAAAAATATAAGATATAAAATAATACCCAAATATATTTTCTATAATTCTTGAATACCTGGAAGGAGATTAAAACAATGTATTAATGTTATAAATACATGGAAATTCAACTTTTATGATCGTAATATAATAAATACATCCCTGCGGTCAAATATTTTTCTCATAAAGTAGCTACTTTTTAATATTTTATTGCAAAATTTTCTCATTTTCATATAAAATATAACAAATATTTCAAGATAGTAGTCATATGCATATATAGGGTGGTATGCAACATCTTCACTAAGTGGATGCTTTGTGGACACTAGTACGGGTTTACTCGCGTCCTCATTGGTTAAAAGGTGGAGTGATAGTGTGCTAGGGACCACACTATCAGTCCACTAAACATTCACTATACGTTCTTGCATACCACCCATAAGATTTTTTATAATCATGGAAATTTATATAAATAAATAAAAAGGAAAAATAAACCAATAATTTAAATTAAATGGATGTTAGTGAAAGTTTTGCCTCTCCTGCGGAAATATTTGAATAAGCTAGTATTTAAGACATGTATAATCCCGATGGGATGTATTCATCAAAGTATGAATCAGGATTTTTTTTTTCGCAGTTCAAATATACTACACCAAATTTATACAAATATATAACTTTTATATTTCATTTAATTATAGATATAGTAGTTAAAAATGACAGCTGGACATGGGAATCAAAATCTGGGATGTACCCATAATTCCAAGTTAATTCCCAACATAATTGATATAACATAGAAAAATACTTCATATTTTAAGATCAAGGTAATTTTATTTTAAAATGTTTCATCCCTGTCCTGGTGCCAATGGCTACACACCATTTTTAGTATGCTTTTTAGCATTAATACAATCAATTCCTTTTATTGAATTTAATAAAACAAAGGAAAAATGGCACCAAATTTAAATTTGATTAAAACGGTAAGTGAATGATGAATTGTGTTCGATAAAATTGGTAAAAATGTTATTTATAATATTTTTAGATATATATTTTTTTGCTTTTAATAGTTGAAAATACTACAAAAACAAATCCAGCAAGAAAAAATGTGTTTATAATAATTACGTAATTTTCTTGGCTTATAAAATTTACTCTATGATAAATAGAAGTAAACGAACATAATTTAACATTTATTTAGAGAAACAAGGGGGTAATACAACTATTTATCGCTAAATTCAAGAGTTGAACAAAAACTCAGGCTCGGGCCGTATAAGACCCCTTGTGGGTCTGGTGTTTACTGTGTTCTCTACTTGCCTGGAGGTTGGTTGTGAAATCTGCAGTTAAGACTAAGAAGAAATCACAGCAGGGGTGTAAGTGCGGCCAGCAAAATGTTGTCTAAGTTAGCAACTGAAAAAAAATTGGTTGTCGTTTTTTATTTATTTATGAAGGGCAGATATGTTGTCCGACTTGATAAATGTTTAATTAAGAATTCCGCTCCCAATCTTGAACATTTTAAATAAGGGAACTTATAGTACGTTGTAGGTGATATAAATACATATTAACTACTTCTAAAAATTCAAATTTGTATATACTTTAAGATCCATAACCTTTAAAATTCCCGTCTCTACTTTTGAGCAATGAAGATAAATAGTGAAATAATTTTATAATCAGCCCCATGTAATTATGTTGAAGAGCTTATATGAATAGGGTCCAAAACTAATCTAGTGTTGTTTTTTAAATGTGTCACTTTAAAAAAAATAATCATAACTTTAGTAAAATTAACTAGGGTAAGATTTGATTAGGTAATTAATCAAAATTTGCAAATAATATTTGCTTTGATTCAAACTCAAAATACCTGCTTCGCAGATGTCTAATGGATGAAAGACCGTTAGAAATACATCCTATTTGTATTCATACCAGTTTAATAAGCTCGTGTTTAACATGCTTGTAATGAGCTTACTTTGCCAATGATTATATATACATATATATTTTATATTTAAAAAAATAATTTACAAGCAAATTCACAGTTCTGCTTTTGGATATTTTCTATGACTTAAAAAATAAGCAATGTACTTTTATTTATTAAAAGGTTTAGATCCATAGTTACAAAATAAAAAAATATAATAAAGAAATTGCGTAAAAATTTGGTCAACTAAATTACTTTCTCGCTTATAAGACAATTTAATAATTCTTGAATTAAAATAACTTAGCTAGCTACGAATAAATAGTGTTAAAATATTACAATATATTATTCAATTTAAGCAGCCATTTTCACTCAGGTTTACATAGGTGTTTGGCGTCTTTTTTCCTTTGTGTAAATATATAACAAATATAGTGATTATTATATAAATACAATTTTTTTAGACCATTTGATAGTTTTAAATAAATAGTGTTTAAAACGTATTTTCACAGAGGATTTTATTCCTAGCAATCCTTTGAGCGAACTAAAACTAGTAGAAATAGAATACTATGCCTGTATGGTCCAATTTTGGAAATTTTACATGTAGTATTAGTTTGAGGCTTATATTCTCCAAGCCAAATAGTTTGGGTACAGAGTATGACATAGAGTTTAGTAAGAAAAGTGTACAGTACTAAAAAAAATTTTGAAGCCAGCAAAGACGATATCAACCACTCAATGCCCGAGATGATTCACCAGGCCAACAATTGAGCTGCTGTATTTAGAACATGATTAATAAACATTTTAAATTTTCTAGCTAAAAGAACATGTGAGGTATAAGTTTACATAAAACCCGATTAAATCCATTCTTGAGCGATACTATCCAAACAAACAGTAAATTGTTGTCTATCTTTTAAAAAATTTACTAAAAATATACATGTTAACATTTTTGGACTAGAAAGGTTTGAATATTAAAAAAAAATATAAAGATCAAAGATAACTGAGGGCCGACTAAACACAGTTATCAAAAGTCTAATGATGAAACTATGATACTAAAATGTTATCACTGTAAAACACCCTTCCTGGCGTATTTTATCTGGAATACACTCTAGCTCTATGATTTAGTGGTAACAAATAAAATAAAACATTTCTAAAATATACTCAATGTATACAATACATTTGATAAATATATATTCAAGGCACAAAAACCATATGACCATTTTCTAATGTCAGCCAAATCATGATCTTTTTGACAAATATTTAAAATTTAGTATCAACATTTTCTCTCCGATTATATTATTTATAATACTCTTATTTTCAATAAAAGTTTATATTTAAACAGTTGGAAATGGAAAAAATCAAGAAAGGAGTGGAGACATTAGTTCTTTAAATGGTAAACATCAAAATAAAGGATATAAAAGCAGTACAATGATGCATGTAATAAATAAGATACTTAAAGTGTTTTTTTTTTAATTTGGACCAAAATCGCTTCTTTCTAAAATGTAAATTTCCTGTTGTTATTAAATCAATGAAATGGATCAACCAAGAAACTATCCGGGGACTTTAATGGTTTTGTGGCATGTGTATTATTATTGAGCTGTTTAAGAGACAACAATAAACCTAAAAAAATACATCTTTGAATTAATTTTATTGTATCTGATTAAAGTATAAATTAGTGTGTTGTAGTTTTTATTGATAATATATCTGGGGATGTAAACAGATCAAGCTATTAGCAGTGTAGCTTATTTTTAAAATGAAATTATTAATGCACACAACTTGAAGGTTGAGATTGTTTTTTTGGTTTTGTGATTCATAAAATAAAAATGAGAGAACAATGGTTCTCTATTTTGTCAAGAAACAAATAAATCTTATTTCACAATGTTTGTGTTGATTAAACTTTATAGCTAAAAAATCTATTATTATATATTTAAGCTGTTTAAACAGTTTTCGATTGATTATCTCAAAGTGCACTTTATGAAATTTATGTGACTAACAATTTTGTTCAATAACTTTTTAAATGGGACCATAGTTTTATTTAGTGAGGATTAAAATATAGATTTGCGTTGTTTTTTCAAATATTACAAGTGTCATTTTATATGTAGGTAATTTACATTTATGTGAAAGTAATAAAAATATTTTTTTTTTGTACTTTAGTCATAATTTATTGTTCCTTTGATAGTGCCCCCGAGTCTTTTTTTTTTACTAATAAAATATTATAGCGTATCAACGTCGCGTATGAAATGGTCATCCGATTCTTGTTTTTAGCCTTTGCCTTTCACTACGTTTTATGCCCCGACTCGTTTCACCGACTTTCCTCATTTGCCTTTGTGTGTAATATGTCTTGATGAATTTTTTGATCGAACAAACAGTTAACGAGTCTAGTGGCATATCGGTGAATTCACCGATAACGGACGGGTCTGCATATTCTGACGAGGTAGAAGGTTGAGGACAGGTGCTCTCCCCACCTTCTACCATAGCTTCGGCGTCACTCATATCAACAAACGTGTTTTTATCCGCGTGATCTTTGTCACCGTCCTCGGAGACACTCTGAGTCAACAACGTCATATCCGCATCACCTTTATCACTTCCGTCTTCTTCGTCTTCCTCGTCCGATATGTCGTCGTCCTGTTGCATCCTGTTGATCCAAGCAAGGAAGTGCTCTTCATCGTAGGTTGATTCTGAAGTAACTGTAGCGGGCGTATCACCTATCTGAAAACATGCACACGGAAACTTATATACTAGTAATTTGGTGGCCCGCAAGTACTTGAGTTTCGATACGAGTTCTAGACTTTAATAGAAGCCGAGTTTAGGCATTTAATAGATAGAGCAATTTTGAGATTAATTCAAGTAAGGGAACAATATGATTAGGTAAACTTGAATTTTTATATTATATGATCATACTAAAAGGCAATTTTTGGATATTTACTTTAGCCCTCAAATTAAGGGTAGTTTACAGATGTTGAATTCTTGAAAATATTAAATTTTTCACATATGGCTTTATTGTGTTTTTTTAAATATACCTGAAAAGTGTTTTATGTGAAAAATTAGAAAATAAGTTTTGTCATGCACTGTAAGAGTATTTGTATGAGTTAATTAATATAAGCAGCATTATTAAAACATAGGGTCATAAATGGTAAGTCTGCCCCCTTTTTCAAAACCATTTAACAGTAAACAAAGTTTGAACCCTAAACACCCTCCCTCCACCCAAGCTAACACTCTCCCCCTAACCCCCAAGCTAATAAACACCAATTGTATCCTCTCAACACGAATCATATCGTCATCGTTTACAGCCTGTTGCCGGGTCAGTTTAGTAAAGTGCCGATATCTTCCTTTATCCTTCCACCATTCTTCCTCCTTTAATTTCTTTCATTCTTCTCCTCTCACTTGAACACTTTCTGTTACCAGTATCTGCTCCTCCCAACTCTTTCTTGGCCTCCCTTGCATTCTTTTCCCTACATACTTCATTTCCAACCTTTACTTTCTTTGGCATCCTCTCTTTTTACATCCTCATTACATGCTCATATCATCTCAGTCTTGCTTCCTCTACTATCTAATGTACTTACTGTACTCCTACTCTTTTCCAGATAACTTTACTCCTAATCTTGTTCCTCCTCTTGACAGCTAACACGCTACTCACAAAGTTCATCACCATGTCCTCCACTTTCCTGGTTTCTCTTACATTCATTGTCCATGTATCTCCTGTATGTGTGATAATGGATACAAAGTACACCCTGTACAACACTTCTTTACACTTCAAGGGCACTTCTCTTCTCCATAGCAGGTATCTTACACACAAATATAACAACTCTCCCTGCTGTCCTTTTCTCATTAAATCCTTTATACTTCCACCTTTCACATCAATAACGGTTCCAAGATATTTGGAATTCTGTACTTTTCTCAGCTCTACTCCATCCATCAACCTTCTAGATTTACTACCCTCTTCCTTGTCATTACCATCACTTCACACTTTGTCATGTCAAGTTTCATTGTATTTCCAATACCATCCTTATGAAGCAGATTAAAATCGTTAAAAGGAGGTCAGACTTAACTCATTTGTAGTATTTAAAAACCAAATTACTACTCAAAAAGCTATATTCCCAAAGACACAGTACCTCGACAGCCCTCGCTGGGTCCAACATGAGTGTGAGGGCACTGGTGTTGTCTGCACGACAACCAATAGCAGACCAGCGTCGCAAAGCTTCATCCACCAACTTCTTGGAAGGGTTTACCCACATGGCCATCTAAACACAGACATATGTTGCATTACTGCACACACTTACTTATCTTTATTCATTATTTACAAACAATAAACTAGAGGGATTGCTTTAAACATATTATTAGGTGTGTCTGGGACTCTGTCGGCTTAATACAAGTAATATAATTTCCCCTTGTTATGACTGGACACCAGTTCATTAAGGATGGTGCTCACACACATTTTACAAATAAGATATATACTATTCTATAACTAACTAATTTAATTACAAGGAATACAATATAAAATTATTATATATTTGTAAAAAGGTATAGGAAAGGTGGATAGAAACATATAAAAGGGGGACGAACACAATATGGCCTTTACAATGAAAAGAAGAACACAGTTCACACTTTACACTGCTGCCAATGGACAAAGAGGTAATGGATGTCTCTTAAAGAAAATTGATCGTCACCGCCCAATCCCCCGACCTAGGTTTCATTCTATCGGAACTCATCAGGGAGGAGTGTGAAACGCGCAACGCAACTTCCTAAAAGAGAAAACCAAAAAA
>CABEEJ010000340.1:88731-111358 GCA_901482245.1 Timema douglasi
TCTCTTATAGATATAAGTTAGTTAATAAGTCATGTGTCGATATATTCAGTCGGGTCAGAAAGTGCACGTCAAATACCCCAACTAAAAGAAATATATTTTTTAAAAGACTGGGATTTAATGGGATTAAATTTTGTTGTTTTATTCATAGTGATGTTTAAAATGCGGGCACATTTACTTAAGGTTCTCCCTCTTGTTATATTATCTCAAAGTCACGATGTCTTTGATTAAAATCAAACATCAACGAATTAGTAAAGTTTTTTTTTTTTAACAAGTTGAGTATTTATTTTTTAAGAACAAAAGACAATATGACCAAATGTTTAAAAATAGAGCTTATGGAACATTATAGTTACTTATTTACCAATTATTGAATATACTGAACATATTATTATTTTTAAATTGTAAAATTTTTAAACACGTTATTTATAGATATTTTATAAAATAATAAATGGCAGCTACTACCTTAAAAAAAATAATTGAAAAATGACGTATAGCTAAATTTTAACAAAACAACATCTTGATTTTTAATACTGGCTCCAATAACATATTTTATTAATTAATTTAACTAAAATATTTAATTACGTCTTTTAAATAGCTAGCTCACACACGTATCAATTTAGTTCTAGGAACTATTTTTTCGCGGAGGATGATGATAAGGGAGGTTCTCAACTCTCTTCAGTTTTCTTTGACAGTTGAAACGGAGTTTCCGTGGTGTAAGGTTGTAGTGCTAATCTCTTCACATATATTTAAAAAAAAAGTGCGAGTGAAAGTGACATGTAGATTTGCAGTTTCTGTTAAAACTTTTTTTCAATATATTGCCTACAGGAATCATAGGTAGGAAAAGAGCCGGAGTTTTTTTAAAAAAATAACACTTTTAAATATGTTTTTCAAATCTTAAGTAAATTGCCTCCATTTTTAAAATCTTTGTTTCAGTTAAACTACAACATTTGTATGAACATTTGTTGATAGTTTTAACTTTGAATGTAAACTAGACTTTTATATGCATATTATTTAAAAAAATCTGTTTAATTATTATCAATAATTAATAAAGTACTCGCATGTAAATAAAATCAAACACAGTTGGGACTGGGTTCCCGCCATTTTGAAGTTCGTTATATTCCCGGTCAAATGAATAATCGAAGGTGTTTTTCCTATAGTTACTCTTCACTAAAATGCGGTCACAATAACTCTCAAATAATATTTTCCTCAATTTTAATTCACTAAGTTAATTAATGTAATGGTGTTTCACTAAGACCGGCTCATTTCCTTGTTGAATGCTTGTATATATGTAGTTAATTTGGACGAGCCATCAGTAGAGTCAAATAGAGCCTGGTAATCTCTTTACCTCTGACTGATGGGGAATCCCTCGTTAGAATTGCAACTGTTTTTATTTCTCATGTCATGTACCATGTCTTCTTTTGTTTCAGGATTTTTCTTTTGTTTCAGGATTTTATTATAGTGTACGCCTATTTTTAGCTATAAATATCAGTGTGTCCCCCTTCTTTTCGGATGTCAGGTTAGGTAGGGCTAGATTTAAGTTACACTGTTATTTTATGGCTAAAAATAAAGGTGCTAAAGTTTTATTGAGTTTGGCTTTTCTTGAGCACGGTCGCAACATTCCAATATCCCACGGTGATCTCTTCAAATGGAAGGTTCGCTTTGGGATGTTTCCGAGTGTCTGTGCAGTGTGTTTTCGAACGGCTTTATTCGATAAATGATGTGTTTTTATTGTGAATGTTTATGTTTGTATTGTTTGTATTGTTTGTATTGCATGCTTGTTTATAGCCTAATGGCAGAAGAGTTCTTCACCCAAGCTGCCCCCTCCCCCCTTTTGATAAAAATAACTTCACAGTAGACCTAAATGTTTAAAAACAATATGCACTTTTACCCAGCTTGTGAAAGTATATTTCAATAACTACAATTAACTTATTTTATTTGATAGTTTAGTTTAGACTCTCAGGCTGGAAGTTATTAATTTGTCATTAACAGTTTGTTTATATTCCTTCATTTGTAAAAATAGCACCTATGAACGCTGTTATTCCTACGTGCTGTTTTATCGGAATGAAGTTGGCAAATATATACAAATTGATTTGTGGTTTCCCACCCTACAGGATCGGCAGAACCTTGTTCGATACCTGGAGGGTACATAAGTGAAACTTTTATTAATTTACTACTACTTAAATTTTTAATATTTCACCAGAATTCAACTTTTGTTTTACTATTATAGAGTTCTATGTAATTTTTAAATCTATTTATTGTAATTACTATTATTTTTAATACTTTTATTCAATATTTTTGAGTTATTATAAGTTGCAATGTAATTTGACCCCTAACAATATAAATAGGGCAGCTCTGGGTACTGACGGAGGTAAGAACATTTTTTATTGTGTAGTTGATTCCTGTAGGCTTAAAATATCAGTTGAGGAGTGCATTTATTTCAAATGTTTGTCTCTTTGCTTAACTCAAAACTTAAAAAGTAAAATAATCTTGACTTAAAAAGCGAAAAAATAACTATAACAAAAAAACATTATTTTAAGACTGTGATTTATTATTTCATTTTCATAAACGAATCGATTTAATACTCATGAAAGGGGTTATATAATAATAAAAGTACTTTAAAAATAATAATAATTATAAAACCTTTGTTCTACACTATATTTCTTATATAAAAAGTTCATTCAACTTCACAGTCTATTTTTAAAAAATTGGATAAAAAATACAATTTGAGGCCTAGTTCTATTCTTGAATATAAATAGGCCTTAAAATGGCGTAGCGTTCTCACTCAGAAGAGTGCTTGAATGGGCAGTAAGAAACACAAACAAGCAAGGGGGGTGGGATTGGTTTTCTATAAAGCTCATTCAATTATAATTTGTATAACTTTAAATTATCAAGATTAATAAAAATAATAATAATAATGCCATTTATAAAAAATAATTTTAATTAAATTTATAATAATAATAATGCCATTTATAAAAAATAATTTTAATTAAATTTATAATAATAATAAGAGAACTTGTAAAAAATAAAAACACAGTTTTGATAAATAAACTTGTAATTTAAAAAAACAACGAAAAGTTGCTGCGACAATAAAATCAATAAATATTTTCTTGGGCCTAACTAAAATGCTTTGCTATTATTAAAAAAAATTAAGTATTTTGATACAAATAATTGGTAGTTAACTCGTCTAAAGGTGCGGACAGATAGATTGGGCAATACGGCACAAAGGGCTAGAACATAAATACACCCGATGGAGGTGTTTCCGATGCGAATAAGATACAAAGGGTTAGAAACATAAATACACCCGATGGAGGTGTTTCCGATGCGAATAAGATACAAAGGGTTAGAAACATAAATACACCCGATGGAGGTGTTTCCGATGCGAATAAGATACAAAGGGTTAGAAACATAAATACACCCGATGGAGGTGTTTCCGATGCGAATAAGATACAAAGGGTTAGAAACATAAATACACCCGATGGAGGTGTTTCCGATGCGAATAAGATACAAAGGGTTAGAAACATAAATACACCCGATGGAGGTGTTTCCGATGCGAATAAGATACAAAGGGTTAGAAACATAAATACACCCGATGGAGGTGTTTCCGATGCGAATAAGATACAAAGGGTTAGAAACATAAATACACCCGATGGAGGTGTTTCCGATGCGAATAAGATACAAAGGGTTAGAAACATAAATACACCCGATGGAGGTGTTTCCGATGCGAATAAGATACAAAGGGTTAGAAACATAAATACACCCGATGGAGGTGTTTCCGATGCGAATAAGATACAAAGGGTTAGAAACATAAATACACCCGATGGAGGTGTTTCCGATGCGAATAAGATACAAAGGGTTAGAAACATAAATACACCCGATGGAGGTGTTTCCGATGCGAATAAGATACAAAGGGTTAGAAACATAAATACACCCGATGGAGGTGTTTCCGATGCGAATAAGATACAAAGGGTTAGAAACATAAATACACCCGATGGAGGTGTTTCCGATGCGAATAAGATACAAAGGGTTAGAAACATAAATACACCCGATGGAGGTGTTTCCGATGCGAATAAGATACAAAGGGTTAGAAACATAAATACACCCGATGGAGGTGTTTCCGATGCGAATAAGATACAAAGGGTTAGAAACATAAATACACCCGATGGAGGTGTTTCCGATGCGAATAAGATACAAAGGGTTAAAAACATAAATACACCTGACGGTGGTGTTTCCGGTGCGTTCAAAATTCAACAACAATACTTTAATACTTTACTCTGATATCAGTGTCCAGGGTTCGATTCACAGTTCAGTAAAATTGCTAATCTCATTGAGTCCGTACACTTAGCTAACCAGAGGGCACATTGTCGTTACATTTCCTTACAATCGCTCCTGGTCATGTCCCCTAACGCAAACTGCTGATCGTCTTTAGAAAACCTCCCGACGTATATATCACATCACACGTATAAAGTAACATGTTACTTCGTATTACCTGCTTCAGTGGCCAAATGGTCTGAGGCGTCATTCTCGTGTTAGACCGGCCTGTTGATGACGGGGAGATCGCGTTTCGAAGCCGTCAGGTCTACAGAGGTTCGGTTTTTCCCTCTCCTTCCTTGCAAATGCTGGTAGTTTACTTCTAAAATACTTCCTTCCTCATTCCTACCCCAGTAGAGTAACTGTCACAAAGCGTAATAACCTGAACAGGTATTAAGACGCTGTGACAAAAATGTGTGTGTGTATGTGTGTATATGTGTATGTGTATATATGTGTATGTGTGTGTAGATATGTATGTGTCGGTGTGTATGTGTATGTGTTTGAACTTGTGTATCAGTGAAGCGAAAGTGTACTCAATTACGAACTTGTGTATCAGTGAAGCGAAAGTGTACACAATTACAAACTTGTGTATCAGTGAAGCGAAAGTGTACACAATTACGAACTTGTGTATCAGTGAAGCGAAAGTGTAAGTGAAGCGAAAGTGTACACAATTACAAACTTGTGTATCAGTGAAGCGAAAGTGTACACAATTACAAACTTGTGTATCAGTGAAGTTAAAGTGTACACAATTACGAAGATTTCACAAGAGAGAAGATGTGTGTGAAATGAAGAGGCTAAGAAAGAAAGTTATAAAAAGTTCATTTTTTTCAGTCCACATTGATAACATATTATATTACTACTATTGTTATTTTATATTTATTGAAAATATCTATCAAACGTTACAGTCAAAAGATCATATGACTTGATATATGAATACATTAACATAATGTATAGTTAATCATTTTAACTGTCATTTAAGGTTATTCCTAAAAAAATTGGAATAAACTTCTAGGTTTTTATTTATGATATCAGAATAATTGGTTAACCTGTGACTTTTTTCAATTGTTCCACTTTTTGTTGTCTAGCAGTAGATCTGCGTCATATTGCTGTTTCGTTTATTAAAGGGGATTATTCTTACACTTGTATATTTTTTATTCCAGCACTACCAACAATACGGGATGTAATTGTCTACAGCTTTGTCGTTGGACCATCAACATTGCTAACAAGTGTTTAGTTCTAAGCTATAAATAGTGATACAATCATTTCAAATCATTACAGTATCTCTGTATGTATCTCTTTCAACGTACACTTAGCTAACTAGAGGGCACATTGTCGTTACATTTCCTTACAATCGCTCCTGGTCATGTCCCTAACGCAAACTGCTGATCGTCTTTAGAAAGCCTCCCGACATATATATCACATCAAACGTATAAAGTAACATGTTACTTCGTATTACCTGCTTCAGTGGCCAAATGGTCTGAGGCGTCATTCTCTTGTTAGACCGGCCTGTTGATGACGAGGAGATAGAGTTTCGAATCCCAGTCAGGTCTACAGAGGTTCGGATTTTCCTAAATTGTTTTTCGCTCTCCTTCCTTGCAAATGCTGGTAGATTACTTCTAAAATATTTCCTTTCTCATTCCTACTCCAGTAGAGTAACTGTCACAAAGCGTAATAACCTGAACAGGTATTAAGACACTGTGACAAAAATGTGTGTGTGTGTGTGTGTGTGTGTATGTATGTATGTGATGTATGTATATGTGTATATGTATGGGTGTATGTATGTATGTATATATATATATATGTATGTATGTATGTATATGTGTGTGTGTAGATATGTATATGTATGTGTTTGAACTTGTGTATCAGTGAAGCGAAAGTGTACACAATTACGAACTTGTGTATCAGGGAAGCGAAAGTATACACAATTACAAACTTGTGTATCAGTGAAGCGAAAGTTTACACAATTACGAACTTGTGTATCAGTGAAGTGAAAGTGTACACAATTACGAACTTGTGTATCAGGGAAGCGAAAGTATACACAATTACAAACTTGTGTATCAGTGAAGCGGAAGTTTACACAATTACGAACTTGTGTATCAGTGAAGTGAAAGTGTACACAATTACGAAGATTTCACAAGAGAGAAGATGTGTGTGAAATGAAGAGGATAAGAAAGAAAGTTATAACAAGTTAATTTTAGAAAAAAAAAATAATTATTTTTTTCAGTCAACATTGATAACATATTATATTACTACTATTGTTATTTTATATTGAAAATATCTATCAAACGTTAGTCAAAGATCATATGACTTGATATATGAATACATTAACATAATGTATAGTTAATTTTTTTAACTGTCATTTAAGGTTCTTCATAAAAAAAAATGTACTTTGTTATATTTGCAATAAACTTCTAGGTTTTTATTTATGGTATCAGAATAATTGGTTAACCTGTGACTTTTTCAATTGATCCACTTTTTGTTGTCTAGCAGTATATCTGCGTCATATTACTGTTTCATTTATTAAAGGGGATTATTCTTACACTTGTATATTTTTTATTATAGCTCTACCAACAATGAGGGATGTGATTGCCTACAGCTTTGTCGTTGGACCATCAACATTTTATTGCTAACAAGTGTTTAGTTCTAAGCTATAAATAGTGATACAATCATTTCAAATCATTACAGTATCTATGTATGTATGTCTTTCAGATCACGGTCCATTTTATTACTCTACAAAACTGTGTGGAATATATGTTTGTAGGCGACATTATTTTGTGTTTAATGTGGTTGCTCAGGGTTTCCTTGGCACTAATTATATTTTACTGTAACTTTTTTTTAGGTATCAGTTTATTTTCTGTTTCAGGAAGTGGAGTTAATTTTAATTTGTTTGATCTAATGCAGTAATAATATTTTATTCTATATTTCATGGTTTTATTTTAATTTGTTTGGTCTAGTATAGTAATAATATTTGATTCTATATTTACAGGGTTTTATTTAAATTTGTTTGATTTTATATTTACAGGGTTTTATTTAAATTTGTTTGATCTAATGTAGTATTAATATTTGATTCTATATTTACAGGGTTTTATTTTAATTTGTTTGGTCTAATGCAGTAATAATATTTGATTCTATATTTACAGGGTTTTATTTTAATTTGTTTGGTCTAATGTAGTATTAATATTTGATTCTATATTTACAGGGTTTTATTTTAATTTGTTTGATCTAATGTAGTATTATTATTTTATTAATATGCTTGTGATGTTTCTAGTTTAAGTTGTTTGATTTAATATAGTAATAATATTTTATTATGTTTGTACATATTTTTAGTTTGCATTTCAATTTTACTTGTAATATAAATTACTTTATTTTGCAGCTTTTTTTTTATAGGATACCATATTTATGGTTACTGTTTGTATACAATTGTTTGTCATGATTATTATTTTAATATGTTTTTGTGTGACTGCTAATTCTACTTTTATAAAATGATTTTTAACTATAAGTAGGCCTACTGGTACGTTGGAATTATACTATGCTATAATTGTTTTAATGTTAACAATTTTATTTTGTAATATTTATTTTATTAATCAGGATTTGTCTTGCAGTGGATTAAGAAAACTAGTGTATTTGTAGTATTTTAGTATAAACAGTTTCTGATGTGTTCTAATCTTTGGTTAATAAGCATTACTGTTGAAAATAATAATCAAATCATATAACTTAATAATGAAATGAGGTATTGGTACTTACAAATTACAGGTTTTATACTTGCTAACCTTTGTAAGGTTAGAGCATGTACTTCATATTTAGGGGAAAAGAAAAACGAAGATTGAATCACACATCACGACACAACTTAGGAAACTTTGCCGAAGTTTAGAGGTGGATGAAATCATTTACAAGCCCCCAAGACACTCGAAAGGTTTTTTTTTTGACACGAGACTTGTTTTGTATAATTGATGTGTCTCGTTATTTGTTTTAACATTATTTTCCTTTGTAAAAAATAAATGTTACTAATTCTCAAATAAATTTAAATCTACCAACTTTTTTTTTCATATTTGTAAAGAGGAAATGCATATTTAATATGTATATCTTCTACTAATTATAGTTTAATTTAAGTAGACTGTGCACAAGACTGTTTAGTTCTTTGAGGTAGAGTTCTCGAAGGTACACACGCAACACTCTTGAAATGTCGTTTTAAAGAGTTAAAGTAATAATTATCAAGGTAGAGTTAACCAATTTAGTGATTATATTTTATTTAAAGTACGCTAGAAACTTAATTTTGTATCGTTAATTTTATCAGCACACCTTTTCATTTCCATTTTAAAATTATAAAGGTGACCTGATGGTCAAGGGGTAAGGTGTCAGACCTCTGTGCTAAGGCTCTGGGGTTCAATCCTCGGTCCCGGCACAGATATCTGATTACCAAACCCTTGCTTCACCTCTGACAAGACGGGTATTGTGAACGTGTGGAGCCTCCACCGCGGCTCGGAACCCACGTTATTAAACTGTAGGTCCTCCATTTCATCTCACAATCACCCTACCATTACATATATGCATAAGTGCGTCCAAACCGAACGGTTAGTAAGACACGGTGCTAATAATACTAATAATATTATACAGTTTCCTGACCTTTCCCATCATCCTTACGTTCTGTGTTCCTATCCAATATTAATGGCAGTATAAATACTAAGCACCAAAAAACAACGCTGTAGCATTTTCAATTGTTGCATTATTTTGGGAATATATTAAAATTCAAATTTAAGTATATACTCTGTGTATGTGTATGTGTATATATATATATATATATATATATATGTATATATATATATATATTTACACACACATAGATAACAAATAAAATAATTGAATAAATAGGTGTTTTAACTCAGGTAGTAATCATTTTAATTTGAAAGGCCTCGAGAACTCAACCTGTTGGACTTTCTGAGGATGACGTCATTTTGTTATCATCTTAAGGTCCCAAAGAACTCGGGTAATGTGGCCACAAGCCGGTCCCAAGCCCGGTTGAGAAACACAGAGGGCAGGTCTATAGATGTGCAATTGCAATCACTGTTGAAAGGCAACTCTAGAATATTTAAATATTTTTTGTTTCCTCTTTGTATCGACAACATGTCTTGTTCAAAGGTGACAATACATAAGGAAGGGTTCATTCATAAAGCAATAAACGATTTTTTATTAACTTTTTTTTTTAGCATTGTCTCAACCACTTCTTTCTTGTAACACAAAGTAGACAATAATTCCAGGGTCACAATCACTAAGCTAAAATTCCTAAATGGTGTTAGATGAGGTAGCTCTAATGTCTACATGGTGTTACATGAGGTAGTTCTAATGTCTACAGGGTGTTAATTGGGCTAGCTCTAATGTCTACATGGTGTTAGATGAGGTAGTTCTAATGTCTACATGGTGTTAGGTGAGGTAGTTCTAATGTCTACATGGTGTTAGATGAGGTAGTTCTAATGTCTACATGGTGTTATATGAGGTAGTTCTAATGTCTACATGGTGTTAGATGAGGTAGTTCTAATGTCTACATGGTGTTAGATGAGGTAGTTCTAATGTCTACATGGTGTTAGATGAGGTAGTTCTAATGTCTACATGGTGTTAGATGAGGTAGTTCTAATGTCTACATGGTGTTAGATGAGGTAGTTCTAATGTCTACATGGTGTTAGATGAGGTAGTTCTAATGTCTACATGGTGTTAGATGAGGTAGTTCTAATGTCTACATGGTGTTAGATGAGGTAGTTCTAATGTCTACATGGTGTTAGATGAGGTAGTTCTAATGTCTACATGGTGTTAGATGAGGTAGTTCTAATGTCTACATGGTGTTAGATGAGGTAGTTCTAATGTCTACATGGTGTTATATGAGGTAGCTCTAATGTCTACATGGTGTTAGATGAGGTAGTTCTAATGTCTACATGGTGTTAGATGAGGTAGCTCTAATGTCTACATGGTGTTAGATGAGGTAGCTCTAATGTCTACATGGTGTTAGATGAGGTAGCTCTAATGTCTACATGGTGTTAGATGAGGTAGTTCTAATGTCTACATGGTGTTATTTGAGGTAGTTCTAATGTCTACATGGTGTTACATGAGGTAGTTCTAATGTCTACATGGTGTTAGGTGAGGTAGTTCTAATCTCTACATGGTGTTAGGTGAGGTAGTTCTAATGTCTACATGTTGTCACTTGTGCTAGCTCTAATGTCTACATGGTGTTAGATGAGGTAGTTCTAATGTCTACATGGTGTTATATGAGGTAGTTCTAATGTCTACATGGTGTTAGGTGAGGTAGTTCTAATGTCTACATGGTGTTACATGGACTAGCTCTAATGTCTACATGGTGTTACTTGGGCTATCTCTAATGTCTACATGGTGTTATATGTGGTAGTTCTAATGTCTACATGGTGTTATATGAGGTAGCTCTAACGTCTACATGTTGTCACTTGGGCTAGTTCTAATGTCTACATGGTGTTACATGAGGTAGTTCTAATGTCTACATGGTGTTAGGTGAGGTAGTTCTAATGTCTACATGGTGTTAGGTGAGGTAGTTCTAATGTCTACATGTTGTCACTTGGGCTAGCTCTAATGTCTACATGGTGTTAGATGAGGTAGCTCTAATGTCTACATGGTGTTATATGAGGTAGTTCTAATGTCTACATGGTGATAATTGGGGTAGTTTTAATGTCTACATGGTGTTATATGAGGTAGTTCTAATGTCTACATGGTGTTATATGAGGTAGTTCTAATGTCTACATGGTGTTACATGAGGTAGTTATAATGTCTACATGGTGATAATTGGGGTAGTTATAATGTCTACATGGTGATAATTGGGGTAGTTCTAATGTCTACATGGTGTTAGGTGATGTAGTTCTAATGTCTACATGGTGTGACTTGGGGTAGTTCTTATGTCTGCATGGTGTTACATGGGCTAGCTCTAATGTCTACATGGTGTTACTTGGGTTATCTCTAATGTCTACATGGTGTGAATTGGGGTAGCTCTAATGTCTTCATGGTGTGATTTGGGCTAGCTCTAATGTCTACATGGTGTTACATGAGGTAGTTCTAATGTCTACATGGTGATAATTGGGCTAGTTCTAATGTCTACATGGTGTTAGGTGAGGTAGTTCTAATGTCTACATGGTGTTACTTGGGCTAGTTCTAATGTCTACATGGTGTTACTTGGGCTAGCTCTAATGTCTACATGGTGTTAATAACAAACAAAGATTGTGATACTATAATTATTTATTTAAGAATAAACCTTATATTTTATTTCCCTTGAATAACATTTTTACAGGGCGGCTCCAATTATTTATCGACATAAAAAAAAAAGAGGACAAAATGTGAAGTTGCTTTCCCTTGGAAAGATGTTTATGTTCAATTTAAAGATATGTGACCTCAAACCAAGACATTTTTTATGTGCTATGCTAAAATATTTAAGGGGTTGTTGTGTGGTACAAAATATAAAAGGGTTTCATGACTAAATTTAACTAGTCTAAAGAATGGGGCAATAGAATCCGAGCTCAATAATAGGTTATCTAGTCGGTGTGTGGCGTCTTCTTAAAACTTCGTTTTCTGGTCTTAACTAGCCTTTTTTGGGTTAGGGATAGGTAAAAAAAATTAGTCAAAATCTTTGGTGGAAAAACACGTGCGAATCAAACATATGGAGTAGATAGTTCGTATTTCACCAATGACACATTTTTGGGCATGTCAGTAACTAAACTTGGGACCCTTAGCTCAGTAGATGGACTCGCTACCAACCGAACCAACTTGTCATACGTAAACATAACCGCTTTGTGTCCATATTCGTTGGAAAGAGTAACTTTGTGTTAAAGATTTATGATAATATACAGGTTGGGATGTCGTCTTATATAAATATTCCAAATTTTTTCACAGTTTATTTAAATTATATAGATCCTCGGAATATTTCTACACAATTTTGTAACTACGAGAGCACTTTTAACGGGCTGAAAAGCTCCACATCCACAATAAACTAACCGTATTTATCTAACATTAGAAAAATTAATAAAACCAACATTAGAATATGGTTCTAAAAAGAATCATAGATAGCGCACCAAAGCAAATAGGTTCTAAAATACATAGTGGAAACCGACACAAAAAAAGAATAATGCAAAATAAATTATAACCAGATATTATTTTACTAAAAATAAGTAATTCATTGATCAATGCCTTTAAAAATTATGATTAATATAAATAATCATAGAAATTGGTACAATTTTTAAAATCTTCCATCTGAATAGGAACCTCATTTTTGTGTCGCATATTAAAATATTGTTTCAATTTGTATGATAATTTGTAATAATCGTGTTTTTTAAATGCGTTTATTAATTATCTACTTATTTTTAAAATTGTTGTATCTGGTTATTATTTCTTCAGTTGTCATCCAGCGCATATCCCTTATTCCACCAGAATAAACGTTTATGAGGTTGTGGAAATTGGAAATGTTAAGTCCGCTATAAATATTATTCGTTGACGGGTTGACATAATTAATTTCCGTGCTGCCAACAAACTAATTTTAAACTTAGATAAGATTTTTTCTTAATACTTAATGGAATCTTATTTTATCACAAGGCCCAGCTAGCAATCTCGTTGATAAAATTACATTGTAAGATAGATATTCCATTATTCCGAGGGATTCCTCAAAAAATATATCTTGAATAACAATGATACAAATCAAATAAACCAACACTAACTTTAGGCTACCTACTGGTTTTTTGAGTAGAATATAATATTACAATTTATAAAAAGTATTAAATATAAATGTGATAAAACCATCTTATAACGATTAAATTATAAATATAAATTTTGGCAGATAAAAAAATGTTAAGCAAATCTTGAAATAATATTGTATTATTATTCAAATCAAACGTATACTGGTATTTCAAATTACAATTTATAAAACAAATGGGCCTACATATATAAATAATCACGGCCCTCCCTTACGGGATAGGTAAGAAACTGTGCATATAACTAAGAAAACTACAACTCCGTACTTAATCCATCATCACTAACTTTCTCCACACTTCCATATCCTCGCATACTTCATTTGCTTCAACAACATCCATACATTGAATCATAATTAATGATAGTTTCCTCTTAAAACTCTGAATGTTCCTATTTTTAATTTCACACAATCGTCCGCAGCATTTAGCCACGTCTTACATGGCCTAAACTTTTCTTTTAATCCAGACACTCTACTTTTATACACTTACTTCGTCACTCGATCTACAATTATTGTCTAAACATGCTCAAACAAACATAACACGCTTATTTCACATTTATATATTGGATTCCCTTTCAAACAGCACTCCTTTAGCACCCATTCGTTACTGACACTGTCCATATGAGTTTTTCTACGTATATTTCTAAGATATCTAATTCCAACCACATTCATCTTACTCTTGTGTTTCTCCTGACAAACTCACGCTTCATGTCCATAAAACAATGTTGACATCAACACACTTTTATATCTTTGCCTCTTTCCATACTACTTAGTTCTTTTCAATAGAACACATTCATCCAACTAATCTCCAAGAAGCATTTACCCGTCAGCCAATTCCACCATCTATCCTTAATTTTTTTTTCTGCCCACATACTCATAATAATTCACTTGTATAAAAATCCATCTATATTAAGCTGACAATCATTTCTTAATCTGTCCTTATCAAATCGATCACCTTAGTTTTTGAGATAATTAAACAAAGACCCATGCTGACTGTCGCCATATTAAAACGATTTAATGCATTCAGCCATTAATACGGCATAATCTGCATATAACAACCCTCTCACAATTACATTATCCATTTGTACACCAACTGCGTCCTCACAAGCACCATTCCTACACTTATCCATGAATACATTAAACAACCATATATACACAACCTTATCTAACACCCTGTTCAATGTCTAACTATTAGCTTACAGTTCATTCCACCATAACGCACGATTTACTTTCATCATACACCACAATAATTTCATTTACTAACCATGTATACACACCATACACTCTCAGAACATTCCATAACATACTCTTATACAACTGATCGTACGCGTTCTCCAGATCAACGAATGCATAATAAACTTTCTTCCTTACCGTCATACATTTATCAATCACTTGTTGCGATGCAAATATCGGGTCCATGCAACCTCTACCTGGCATGAAATCACATTTTGCTCACCCTCAGAGCCGGATTTACAACTTTGCCACCTGAAGACCAAAGATGAAATCTTCCCCTCCCACCATCCGTTCCGCCTTTCTTAAAGGAGGGCGATGCATTTCCATGTGTAATTTTTAAGTTTTACATTATAGTTTTGGTTTTACATAGATTTTTTTAAATCTTACATTTATATGACCAATAACCATGTAAAATAATGTCTCCTGTCATTCAATCATTTTTATATTTTGTTTTCTCGAGTATGGGATTGTTTCGGCCACCCGAAGATTGTCGTGGCCTACACCTGACCTCTCGTCTGTTCCTGACCTGGTTTCTTCCGGGGTTCAACCCAACCTCCATCAGGTTACTCAGATCCCGGGGTACACTACTTGGCAGTGAGATCAGGATTGAGCAGGAGAGGCTACGTGGGACCCACTAGGTAGACTTCATGTATTGCGTGTCAGGAGGAAGAATAGTGGAAGGATAGATGAAGATGGAGGCATTTTACTAAACTGACCCAGCCAAAGGTTGGAAACAGTTGTTGTTGATGATGATAATGATTATGATGATGACCTTTTAATAATAAAATTTTAATCTAAAACAAAGAACGTAAGAAGTTACAGGTTAACAGGTTGGGCCTACAGAATTTAGTAAAAAAAATAACTACGAATTTAAAATATCTTAAAATATTGAATATGCTATGAATAATCAAACGTGTGCAACTAAACAATATACATTAAGTTGTAACAATAGGTACTTATTGAATTAATTCCTTATAAAAATGATAAAATCTACAAATGTCAATATTTAATAATTCAACCCACTTCGTCATTTGTCAGTTCGCTCTCACTTCATCTTTTAGGAAGACCTTCCTTCTTGCCTTTCGTTGGGCAAAGGTAATAATAATGTCATTGCAATCCATATACTTCAGCTTCTTTTCCTCAATGTTCATCAGTGCCCTGCCCGATAACCTGTGCTCACCCCTGCCCTGTAACATGTCTCTCTTTATCAGGATACTTGCGCTTTGAAGTATTGAAGTATACGTCCAAGTTTTGTTCAATATCGTGAAGTTCCAAATAATCTCTTAATTAGTTATTAATTACCCGCCACAAGTCTGGGTCCTTATAATGTGGTAAAATACGGCCATGATGATGGACAGATACATTTTATGGTCTTACTCCTATTGCAATTGTACATTTTAGGTCATAATTGGAATATAGAGCTAGAGGTATGTTATTGTCAACTGGGCCTGTTCCTTTTGGTCACAGTCACTTTATTAGTACCTACTTCCAAACTAGTTATTTTAGCACTGCATCTACTGCCCCTTTGGGTTATACGCATTTATGCTAATTACGTCTATGTTTTTAGGGATGAATATGTTTGAATCTAGAGGAAGTTTACCCACATTTGTTTGGAATGAGAGTTTAAAAAGTTCAGGAAAAATCACTCTCAGTGCACCCAACCGGAATCGACCCTCAATCTTCCTGTCACCGGTAGTCCAGTCTAGTGCGTAGTCTGGTGAAGCCAAAGATCAGATTTTGTCAACTTTTTTTTATTTCTTGGGCCTATGGGCCTTAAAAAATTGTTTGGCTAGTTTGAAAAAAGTAAAGGAAAAAACTTCAATTTCACATTTCCCTTTCTCCTTCTCTTAATCTCATTTTTTCTAAATTCTCCATTTCTTTCTTTGAATTAATCCTTTTCTCTTCATATATGTCTAAGAACTTCTTACGTCCTGTTTCACTTTCCATATCAATTATTCGTTTTCATACTTCTTTTCTTTATCTCACAGCTTCTTTCACCTGTTCATTCCATCATGAATTTAATTTTAAGTTCCCCATCACCGCAGATCCATACACACCTTTCTCACACCCCACTAATGTATACAATGTCTACATATTTTATAGTTGCTTAGGTGGGGTTTATATTCATGCATATTGGATAATTATAGTAAATAGTGTATACTGCACCGTGCACATTTCATAAGAAAGATACAAAGGCTTTCAATGAAACTTAGTACTGTAAGAATTTTAATTAACGAATAAATATTTTGAAATTTAATTGTAAGGGTTTTAATTTTAGTTGGTAAAACTGTTAGGAAGTTGACATGTACCGCTCGTAGCGGATCCATCTAAGAACTATAGTTCTATAGATATCAGTAATACATTGTATATCACTATAAATTATTATTTCACTTTGTAAACATTGCACCCATGTGAACATAAACTAAAATATTATTACATTAATATTCACTCACTTTTCTCATCGTAATTTCTAAGTGTCATTAACTAAACGACTAGCCGGAGGAACATAACTACAGGTACTTTATTTGTTTTCAAGCTACGAAATAATGGGTGCGTAGACTCACTGCGCATATTATGTTAGACAAGAATACACGCCTTCCCTCTATTGATCAGACTTTGAAGCTTTTTAGTTGCACAATTTTCCACAATATGAGAAAGCGCTGTGATCGTTGTGGATAGTTGTGACGTTTTATAACATCAGTTCAGATTTATAATAGTTAATACCTGCACAATGGCTTTAAATGTCAAAAATAAAAATAAATGTAAGCTTCCAGATAGTTTCTAAAACTGACGTGTCAATGCTTATACGCTATCAAATTTAGAGACGTGATTTAAAAAAACAATACAAGAAAGATTTCTGGTTAAGAGATCTTTAGGAAAAAAAATTGACCAAAAATTATTCTACAAGAGTGGATTGTAACAGATAGCTATGAAAGAATTTTGGAAAAGGGAAGTGTGTAATTGCTTTTTATAACTTAAGATCAGTTTTTCTCTTAGTTATTTACACATTGGTTGACCAATGTTTGCAATGGGAAAAAAATATCTGCTAGATATCAATTACAACCACTTGTATGTTTATTTATAACACTGATTTTTCTACTGCCTTAACCTAAAACATTATATATCAAAATAAACAAGTGTATTTTTTAATTGGGGATGGTGCTCTAGAATTCATACAAATAAAACATTTTTCTTAAAATAGCAAATCTTTAAGAAATTGCTATTAACATTTATATATGCAAGTAAACGTGAAATCAAATTATACTATAGTTATATTTAGGCCTATTTAATGTAATTTGATTTTGTAATATTCAGATATCTCATTAGAATCAAAATCCAGACGAAGGGCCTAAACGACAAGTTGTTTATTTGAACACTATTGTTCGAAGTTTGAATTTATTTGCACATGAAGGGCTAGACAGGTTAAGTAATAAGGGGGCGATGCTTAAACTTCTAAGCCATACAAATTTCCCTGGCGGTCTAGGGGTAAGGTGTCAGACTTCTATGCTGGCGGCCGGGGTTCAATCCTCGGTCCCGGTAAAGATTTATCTGATTACCAAACCCTTCCTTCACCTCTGATAAGACATCTTGTGAATGTGAGGAATTTCAGGCCTCCACCGTGGTTTGGATTCCACGGTAAACTGTAGGTACTTCATTTCATCTCAAAATCACCCTACCATTACACATTTGCGTAAGTGCGTATAACCCGAATGGGTAGTAAGACGCGGTGCTAATAATAATAATATTGTTAGATATTAAAATGTTGATAAATTTTTGTATCAATACACTTATAAAGATATGGAGAATCGATGGAAACAAAAAAAATAGTATTTACATTTGAAAGTATTTGACAATATCATACTAAAAAGTAACACTATTTGTTTAGTTTTTTTAATGGCACTTGCCACAAAAGTATTAAATTATTCATAGAGGACTGAAACTGCTCATATCCTGACATGATTACACTATAGCTTCGTAGTAACGATCGATATGTTTCTGCAAGTAATATGATTACAGTAAATTAATTAAATAATATTTAAGGATGATAGGTACTTTCAATAACTGTCTTTGCGCTTAAGTCAAATATAGCATTTGAAAAATGTTTACTTGAAGGCTGGAAACAAACCTGGGACTATTGTAAAGACGGTAATACCAAAGTACTATGCTTAAAGCTAATTTTTTAAATAATAAAACGATATTGAAACTTTATAGAATGTAAGCAAAAACGAAATGAGTAAAAAAGTGAGTGGTATTGATTTGCCTCGGTAATGAGCCTTCTGCAAGAACGTACCCTCCAAGATAACTAATAAACACTACTCACACTTTCAAATGTGAGTTACTATTCTTTAAATCCATTCAAAAATCACGCATCTCATTCACTCTTCACCTTTGCTTGTATCATTCTTGTATTCTGCCATATCCCTTTATTAAGGAAATACTTCAATTTTCGCATTCAAACAAATTACCCTAAATGCTAATCATCAGGATTAAATCAAAATTCCCTAAGATGTTATTAGCTAGGAGGTAAGACTGATTGATGCCTTAGTACTCTCATACATAAATACTTTTTAAAATAATAATTTATATTTCATATTTATATGACCAAATTTTACCAAAAAATAATTAGCATGTGATTTATAACACAGTATTTCAAATTTAAATTATCTTAACATCTATGAGCAAATGATTAATTGTAATTTGTTGTGAGCTATTCTTTTTATACACTAGTTATCACATTTGAGATAAAATAATTAATGTATAACAGTAAAATATTAGCTTGGAAGTTCAAACGTCTCTTCAAAATTTAAATTGCGCCCGCGCGCTATTCCGCAACGACACTAACGCCATTTGGCTTCAATGTCTGATCGCTGAAACTAAAGAGTAGCCAGACCCGTATATCTTAGAATCTCGTTGTATCCTTACCTCTCATTCTTCACAATGGTGTAATGCAGATTTTTTGAAATTAAATTTCTAACCTTAAATTTAAGGTAGGAAAAAATATTTTCTTGAAATTTGCTCCAGCGATTTTGCTTACATTTAAAATCTAATGACTTTTTATCAATATAAACAAGATGGAAAGCCTCATTTCCTCGTGAAAATGACTTTGAGGGTACTTTATTTTTAGATAGGCGAAATTTTCTAATTTTCAAAATTTCTTTCCAACTATTGAAATACGAAATATCTTATCGTTGTGAAGTTGTAATACAAATAAAGATAAAAATCTTTATTTGAAATATAATTTTATAAAATCAATAGTTTCTGATCTATAAGCAAATATAAATACTTTTTAATTCTGGTTTGAAAATGAATTTGATTCTTATGCTCTTTGGGGGACAAAGATATTTCTCTTTTTTCAATTGTTTCTTTAACAGTTTTCTTAGTTCCTAATGTCATAAAGTAAGAAACAGTTTCTCTTATTTCTTATAATCTTTGGTGTAGTGTTTCTACAACATTGTATAGATCTATCATTTCGTTTAACAATTCCTCTGAGTATTTAGTATATGTCTATTTTAAGATAAAAGTGAGAGAAAGGTTATTAAGTATGTGCGGTGCACCGTACCGTTTATTTTATAGGTTACTAAATGCCCCATCTTCAAATTTTGCAAAGTTGTTGGGATGAATGTCCCATTTTATTTTCAGTATTTTCAACGTAATGTGACGATACGCAAAATAGATGACGCGTGGATCGATCTTCCACTCTCCAACACAAAGACATTGGCAGCACTGGTGCGATTTATCCTCCCTCATTAATACATTTTTTTGACGGGCGTAAAATACCGCGTCATAAAATGAATCTACGAAACGCGTGCGTAAAAGCTTATTGAATGTTTTATTTTATTTTTTTTACTCAAATGATAAAGTCGTCAAAATTGGTCCCTTTTCCAAAGGTAATTTCTTATAAACAATTTAAAGTAGCCCTCTTCTACTCGGGATCAGTGGCGGCCCGTAGCTAAAATTAGTGGGGGTACAGCTCCAGAATTTGTTTAGCCTTTGTTTTAAAATTGTGTAAAAGGAAAAAAAAAAATGTGTAAAAAGAAAATTTATTCAGGAACTTGATAAAATCCTAGCAAAAAAACTTTTTTTACTTACTTTAACTTAAATTGTTACAGTTCAAGCTTGATCTATTCATTTAAAAATTAAATCCATTCTTCTTATTTTAATTTATCTCAAAAAGTTCAATAATTTTCTCCTTGATCTCCGGATGACAATTGAGGAAATTTTTCTCTATTGAAAGTACTGCAAGCGCATTTAGACTTTCTGTTAAATAAAAGAACCGAGAAAAAATGAATCTAATAGAATAGATGGAAACATAATAACCGTCTAATTCTACACTCTTTTACACTTCATCACATTCAAGAATATGGTACACGGTTTATAAGCACAACACACGCCGAGTAAAAAAAAACTTCCTTCCACCATCACGCCAGAGCCGGCACTGTGAGAGCAACAGTGCTATCTATATCTGGCAGTCCCGACTTCCTCCCCACCCCCTCCCTATGTGCGCATGCGCACAACAGTCAAACACCACGTTGCTGGCACTGTGAAGCGCACAGTTCCATCCAATGATTTTTGGTATATTTTTAATAAACTGAGAAATTGCTACTGAAGAACTGACATTAAGCTTAAGGAATATATATTGTACTAAAAAAATAAATAAAGAATTAAAGAAAAAAGGAACCATTATATTAAATGTTATCGATAATATCAAATGGAAATAGAGGGTGCTGCAGTTCCACAGTGCCTTTACACGAACCGTCACTGCTCGGGATGTAAATAAATTGCTTATGACAACTCTCGAACTTAGCAAAATGGATAAATAACTTGTATTCATCTTTAAGATAAAGAGCTATTCTTATTGCTTTTGATATGACGCTAGCTGACTGGTGAACCAAGTTGAATCGTCTTTAGGAAAACATTGGTCCATAAGTAGTCATTACAGTTCCTCGTAAACCAAAAGAGAGGGCAAAGCAGTGCATATTGTTTCAGTCCTAGTACAGCCCTCGAAATATGGGTTTTACCAAACTAAACAAAGTGCTATATTCTCGCGGTCTCAGATTATGTAAACAAGTTCTTATCTCGCACAAGAGGAGCTAAACTGTGGTTTCCTAGAAACTGTTTGTTGCCGCGACTAGTCGTCAATACTTGTAGTGTGAACATGGTAAAAAGAGCAAAAAGTAAATCTAGGAAAAATAAAAAGGGTGTACAGGTTAAAAGGGGTAGAAGAAATAAAAGTGAGAAAAATATTAAAAAGTGGCAAAAAGCATAAAAAGGTTTAAAGGAGATAAACCGCGGGTAAACAGAGTGAAAATGGTAAAATGGGCGAAAAGGTTAAATTGGGTAAACCAAAAATAAATGGTATTAAAAAAGGTTAAATGGGCTAAATGCAGTTTAAAAAATGCTAAAATCATGTATATTGGTTTTAATTACAGTACACCACTATTTTTAACGCTTTTGCCCCTTTTTTGCAATTTTTACAACTGTTCACCCTAAAATAATACCCTTTTTTTGACCTTGTTTCCCTTATTGCCCTTTTTACCCTTTTAATTCATTTTTAGACTTTTTACCCATTTTACTTACCTTTTTTACTTATCGGTTATACTATTTTTAAATTTGTTTTGATAAGATTAACTTTTTCCCCCTTTTTGTTCTTTTTAACCTAAAATATTTCTCGCTGACAACGCCGGGTACTTAAATTCTAATTTATATTATAGATAAGAGTAAAACATTCGCAACAACACACAAGTTAAATACATATAAAACCATAATTATTGAGATAATGATGAGAGCTAGAGATGTAATAGCCCTGTTATCTAATCAACATAATAAGGTGATCAACTTAAATTCAAGGGTGATAAATTACCACAGAAACAGCTTATTCACGTTAGAGAACAGTGGTATACAGCCTGTAAGTATGATATAATTTTGCATAAAATCTCACACAAATTGGTTAAAGGACACATTATTTAAATGCAAACATTAATTATCAGTGTTTTAATTTTAATATAAAATTAATTTAAAATATACTATTAACATTTCATGAAATATATCGTCACATAGGTAGCGCAAGATATTTCCAAACCATGTTGCGTTTGTTCTAGTACGACTGTAAAGTATATTTACTATTATTATTATTATTATTATTATTATTAGCACCGCGTCTTACTACCCGTTCGGGGTATACGCTCTTACGCTAATGTGTAATGGTAGGGTGATTGCGAGATGAAATGAAGGACCTACAGTTTAACGTGGGATCCGAACCACGGTGGATGCCTGGCATTCCCCACATTCACAAGATGTCTTGTCAGAGGTGAAGGAAGGGTTTGGTAATCAGATAAATCTGTGCCG
>CABEEJ010000340.1:111448-182913 GCA_901482245.1 Timema douglasi
TCAACATGTCACACTCTCGATTGACTGGTATTCTGGTGATGGGGAGATTGGGGTTCGAATCCCAGTCGGGGGTAGTGAGGAAGGTTTTTCACACATTTGCTCTCAAATTCTATTTTTTTTTGTCTAATTCCCTGCCCTTACAGCGTAATTAATGTATGCGTATAAACCAAGCGGCTACTAAGATAAAAAAAAAAAGTTTAGCTAAACTTAGAAAAAGTTACAATATATTTATTTGGTGCATTTGCCGAGTGATGTAAGCCTAAACTTACTTTGAACGTTATTACTGAACAAGAAGGTTTGGACTCTGACGAGACATGTATTAATCACAACTTGTGAATGTGTGGAACGCCAGGCCTCCACCGTGGTTCGGATCCCACGTTAAACTGTAGGTCCTCCATTTCATCTCACAATCACCCTATCATTACACATTAGCGTAAGTGCGTATAGCCCGAACGGGTAGTAAGACGTGGGGATAATAATAATAATAATAATAATAATAGGTATTGTAATTGATTACTCTGTAGCCTTAAACTTACCAGATCGAATAGAAAGGTTATCTACAGTAGCCCCGTGGCTTCTTTGGTGCTGACAGCTCACAGTTGACTTCTGACAGTCAACATTTAGGTATATAGCTTCATTTTGACCGTCAGAAGTGACAGATGCTAAACACATGTTTTTGCAGATAATATGGTTCGGCGTAGGGATACATAATTTGGTCTGGTAACTTTTCAAAGCTGTCAATCAGCACCAAAGAAGCCATGGGGCTACTGTATATCTAATACAAAGGAAATTGATCCCAAACTAAGAAGTGAATTAAAGAAAATAAGTAGGTCTGTGAGGGAATTACATTTTGGTTTCGAGAAATTTTCGAGGGGGAAATATCAATTTCACGCTGGAACTAGACGGGAAACCGTAGGGAAGCGGGGAGGGTGAGGGAAATAATGAAAATAATTTGAATTTAGGCTTATATTCGTTGTTCAGATTTATCATTTTTGTCTAAACTTAACCCTTCTTCATTCAATACAATTACAAAATCAAAATAATTTGATGATCAAATTAGAAACTTAGGGCAGTTTTATCCCGACTAGCGTCGGAAAAAAAGAGACAAAAGCTCTTATTAGGTTGCAATTTGGAAGTGTGAACAATAAATTTAAATTCTGTAATCTTGTAGAATTCTTTTAAGAGGGAAAAAAGTACACAAAATCTATATTTTAATTTATTTTTAAATTGTAAGTTTTCCAAAAAAATACTAAATAATATTTTGTCCATCAAGGGCTGGGTTAAGGTTTTTATGTGAGTTAGAGTAAGAAAAGTCTAATTCATCTATTATAGATGTGTATTTTTAAGCAAGCAATTTTTTATATACACAGGGTGACCTGGTGGTCTAGGGGTAAGGTGTAGGACTTTTGTGCTGGGGTCTGGGGTTCAATCCTAGGTCCTAGCACAGATTTATCTGATTGCCAAACCTTTCCTTCACCTCTGACAATTCGTGTATTAATCACAACTTGTGAAAGTGTGGAATGCCAGGCCTCCACCGTGGTTCGGAGTCCACGTTAAACTGCAGGTCCTCCATTTCATCTCACAATCACCCTACCATTACACATTAGCGTAAGTGCGTATAACCCGAACAGGTAAGTAAGACGTGGTGCTAATAATAACAATAATTCGTATACACAGTCAACTCTCCATAACTCGCACTAAAGCGGGGGTTGGGGGGGCTCTGTCTGAGTTACGAAAAGTCCGTCTTATGGAGGAGAAATAAAATTGTGCCAAATAATGAAAAATAATACTTTATCTAAGGTTACACCCGCCTCACTGACGTAGCTAATTAACGCGCTAGTTTCGAGAAAAAAGCAAATGTGTTTACAATGTTCATGGCAAAACAATTTTTTGGCCAAAATAAATCGTATATTACTAGGTACAAACATAGGCTTTACTTTTATTCATATGTTGATATCAACAGTTCCTGAATATCTGTCATGAGCATAGCGACATTAGAGGAAACACTTTTTAAATGAAGATAAAAAGTTGTCATTAAATTTCAGAACATCCTTGACAGATATTCAAGAAATTTTGAGGTCATCATGGATAACAAAATCAAATTCTATGTTTGTACTGGATAAATATTTTATCTATTTTGGCCAAAAAAATATTTTGTTATGAAAACTGCAAAAACACTGGCCTTTTCCTCTTAGATACTTCCATCCCACCTTAAGGAAAATAAAATAGACCTCGTGGTCCGCTAGGTGCACGTCGGGCGTTATCCGGATGTGGTCACTCACGTGGTCTCTGCGGCGGCGCCAACATTATTTGTTTAGTTGAACGTGGGAATAGTCTTGGTTCATTATTTTCAGGCGACTTTTTTTTTATAAATTAATGTTTGTTTTGTTGATTGGTCATTGTTATATACAGATTATTGTTGTTGCTAAGGAACGTTAAAGTTGGCGTGTTTTTCCTCCCTTTTTAATATGAACGTGTTTTTGCTTCAAAGGGTTTAACTAAATCGTAAAAAATTGTTTTTTTTTACATGCAGATACTTGATTGAAGATCAAGTGAGAGATAAAGGCTTTATTGACTAATAACAAGTCACGCAGGTGAGTTTGTCATACATTCTAAGCTAATGTGGGTGCATTTTTCTGTCATGCATTAATTAGTAGACTGTTTGATTATTAGAAAATGGAATAAAAAATATACAAGTCAAAACTGACAGTTCAATTTACTGTTAAACTGTCAATTTTTTTAAAAAATATTTTATTTTTCTAGAAAAGTATATTATGTGATACTGGTATGTAGAGTATCTTCACATTCAAATAAATAATTAAACAAAAACATTGTTTAAATGAATATTCCTTTTTAAATCTTATTTGCGTAGGTATGTTCGAATTCTGAACTAATAACCATATTGGACTTTAATTGTACTGACTCTTTGTATATACTTTATGTTTCAAACTCAGAAAAAAAATATCAATTTGTTCAACATTTTATATATTTGAATTAACCAACGATAATATAATAATATTTTACCTATCTTGGCAGTTAGTTTAGGAAAAACAAAACAAAGCACTATGAATATTGTGAGGAAGATTAGTTTCCTCTACACGACAGAAAGACAAACAGAACCAGCAAATAACGATTACAGACGATCAATGCTTTTAGCAGTAGTTCTAGTATTTGCCGCCACGTAGCAGTGCGGTCAAGCCAATGAGGTTTCACTCAAGATGGTTGAATCAGCCTTATTCATCTATCCCCTTTACTACAACCAAGAACAGTAAAACTTATTTAGTCCAAGAGCTAGGTGCTGTAAAAAGTAAATTAATAAGGTTTTCCCTATTTACCTTCATATTCAAGCAATCACAACATAACCGTTGGTTGTCATTTATGGCATCATCATAGCAGCCACGTCATATTGCTGTCAATGAATATAAACAGTTGAGTCTCATCCGTTAGTGTTAAATAAATTATTTTAATTTTAAACAGTATAGATAATAAACTGAGACGTATTCTTTTTTTTTTGTTACCGGTAGTTTTTTTAATTAGTAGGCCTACCTATACATGTCAAACTTAAAAAAAAACTAGTTTTTTCGTTAAATACTGTTAATTTGACTCTCAATAACTAAAGACCAATTTTACAAACGAAAAAATTCTACCACTTGAAGCATAGTAAATAAAGTGTGGAATAAATTAATACTAAATAATAATTTGTAATTATGTTATCTTTCATTTAGATCAAATCTACAATAGTCCCGTGGCTTCTTTGGTGCTGACTGACAGCTTACAGCTGACTTCTGACAGCAGCTAAACACATTTTTTTACAGATCATAAGGTTCGGCGTAGAGATACATAATTTGGTCTGTCAACTTTTCAAAGCTGTCAGCTGCCAGTCGGCACCAAAGAAGCCATGGGGCTACTGTAGTCTAATCGTTAGTAGGGAACGTGGAACTACCTGGCACCCGAACACAATATGATAAATATTTAAATCCAGCATCGAGTCACCTGATGTTATGAAGGTCTAGTTAGGTTGTTTTTTTCGAACGCGTATTAGCGGTTCTTATATTGGTTAGTATACGGTCAGTTTATAGTATAGTATAGTATATCAGTTTATATCTCGGTGCTAGATTTAAATGTTAAAGCATATTGTGTTCGAGCACCACGTAGTTCATCAGGTTCCCTACCAACGAATATATTGGGTTTGGTTTAAATGGAAGACAACTTGATTTAAATATCTCAAATTAATATTTAGGATGTATTTATGCCACATTTTATTTATGTTTATAAAAGAATAAAACTGATTACAATTAATAAGGTGACCATTTTCTCATAAGTAGTAGGCAAGGCACCTCGCCCCACTTTGACCCCAATATGATGTTTCCCTTTGACGTCACCATGCCTAGGGCACCAGCTCGAGCGAGGCACCAAACAGAGCACTAACCTAGTCTAACGTAACCTGGGCATGATAATATGAAAATAATCCCCAAACCTCTTACTCCATACCTAATGTAACCACTATAAAATATAATGTTCTTTTAAATTGGTCATCTTGGAAAAAAAGCGCTCTTAAACACTTTTATGCAATTATTTCGTAAACCGTTCATTATATTAAAGTGCTTGCCATAAAAAAAGAAATAAAGAAAAGAAAATGTATCTACAAATATGTTTTTTATAATTTTCTTTGTAATTCATTTTCGTTTACTCTCACAGCGAAACGTTTGGAGTACCGGTATGATTACCATTTAAGGAATCTCTCTTACTCTCTAACTACTTATCAACTCGCCACATTCCCCTGCCAGTCAGATACCTACTCATCAACTCGCCACATGCTCCTGCCAGTCAGATAGCTACTCATCAACTCGCCACATGCCCCTGCCAGTCAGATAGCTACTCATCAACTCGCCACATGCCCCTGCCAGTCAGATAGCTACTCATCAACTCGCCACATGCCCCTGCCAGTCAGATACCTACTCATCAACTCGCCACATGCCCCTGCCAGTCAGATACCTACTCATCAACTCGCCACATGCCCCTGCCAGTCAGATACCTACTCATCAACTCGCCACATGCCCCTGCCAGTCAGATACCTACTCATCAACTCGCCACATGCCCCTGCCAGTCAGATACCTACTCATCAACTCGCCACATGCCCCTGCCAGTCAGATACCTACTCATCAACTCGCCACATGCCCCTGCCAGTCAGATACCTACTCATCAACTCGCCACATGCCCCTGCCAGTCAGATACCTACTCATCAACTCGCCACATGCCCCTGCCAGTCAGATACCTACTCATCAACTCGCCACATGCCCCTGCCAGTCAGATACCTACTCATCAACTCGCCACATGCCCCTGCCAGTCAGATACCTACTCATCAACTCGCCACATGCCCCTGCCAGTCAGATACCTACTCATCAACTCGCCACATGCCCCTGCCAGTCAGATACCTACTCATCAACTCGCCACATGCCCCTGCCAGTCAGATACCTACTCATCAACTCGCCACATGCCCCTGCCAGTCAGATACCTACTCATCAACTCGCCACATGCCCCTGCCAGTCAGATACCTACTCATCAACTCGCCACATTCCCCTGCCAGTCAGATACCTACTCATCAACTCGCTATATGCCCCTGCCAGTCAGATACCTACTCATCAACTCGCCACATGTCCCTGCCAGTCAGATACCTACTCATCAACTCGCTATATGCCCCTGCCAGTCAGATACCTACTCATCAACTTGCCACATGTTACAAAAATATTCAAGGACTTTAATGTAGTAGTTCGTGAGAGAACTGTCTTAGCGAGGAATACCTAGTTATTGGCTCAACTCTTAACACCCCTTACAGATTCAAACCCGGTACCCTGGGCATAACGGTTGCCCTCCAGCACAAGTACCTAATTACCCAATGTTCTAATCCACGTGGACCCCAAAACTGGAAGAGGTACCCCTCTGTGTAGATCTTATTTTGTCAGCCTCGATAGCTCTATAACGGAACCCTTTATACTGCAAATCAGCCCAAATGCTTAGCACAACGGGGACAAATTGCTATGAGTTGTCAGCATTCTTTCCTAATGTTTACTAACTCATCACAACAAGTAAGCTAGACCAGTTCTTCCACTTGCTTCGTTTCAACACTGTTATATTAGTTTCAAACAAACATCCCAATCTGGGGCAGGGCTATTACAATAAGTATATTAATATGAAGTTATGCGTTTGTGACTAAATAATAGTGAATAACTTACACAGATGAATTAACTTATGGTGGTCTTCTTTCTCTATGAAGAGACCAAAATATTAATACCTTTTAAATTTATTTTTAGTGAGAAGATGTCTGGAATCCCTACAGAGGTTGTTTCTCCACCATTACTCTGTGGGGAGGGACCCCATTGGCAGGTGGATGAGCAAGTACTGTACTCTGTTGACCTAACAGGGCAATGCGTACGCAGATATGATCCTGCCACTAAAACTGAAACATTCATAAAATTAGGTAAATTTCATAATCATTAAATATCAAAATCTAAGAGACCACGGTTTTTATTATAATATGTTAGTCAAATATCTTTTTGTACCTAGTCGTAGTCTGCAGTCCTTATTTTAGTTGCCTGGTCCACGCCATACAGTATTTTTGATAGATTAAAAAAAAAGTTCTTATAGGAGGATTAGTCATGATGGGGGTGGAGAGTACAGAATTTTATGACAGGCTCCTCACAAACTTCATTCCCATGGCCTCTACTTTCCTAATCTTACATTCACTGTTGTAGTTCAATTGTTACCCTCAAAACGTTCAAGTTTGTTTAAATTTGTAGGTCACTATAACGCCGACAGATGTCTTATGAATTTAGTCTTAAAGCTTTTTCAAATAATAAACCGTTAGTCATGTTACAGCCAAACGCTGTACCGGTCGTGCTATAAATTGTGTTAGCAATAGTTTTTACATATTGTGTATTTCGATCAATACTTTGCCCAACAGGTTATGGACCCAGATTACACGAGTTAGGCGATCGGAAACGAAACAAAACTTTGATTAAACGAAAAGTTATGAATAAAAAAAAAAAAAAGTGCAGAAGTCGTACTATTAGTTAGCCTAACAAAATCGCGCAAGCGAACACGACGCATTCAACACGACTCGAGATGTTGTCACGCGACAACTACGATATGTGGAAAATACAAGCCGAAGCCTTGTTAATAAAAAATGATACATGGGGATATGTGTCAGGAGAAGTACCACAACCCGAAGTGGTTGGCGAAAACGCGGTGCTTGTTGCCGCGCAAGCTGCACATAAAGCTTGGCTAGCGGCCGATCGTAAACCGACCGAAAGGTGGCACGTACAATAGTGCTGGATCCGTACATAAACGTAAACGAAAACCACAACTAAACTACAAATGCTGCTTTTGCAAAAAGAAAGGACGTAGTAAGGCCGATTGTTTCTTTAAAAATAAGTTGAGCGACCAAACGGCAAATAAAGTTGACGAGGTTCATTGTTGTTTTTTCATCGACAAAAAAGTTACAAAATCAAGCAACACAAACAACCTTTGGTGCATTGATAGTGGTTGCACATCTCACTTATGCAACAATGAACATGCATTCACGAGAGCGAAGAAAATTCACGGGAATCTTAAACTTGCCGATGACAGTGCCACGTAAGTAAAAAGCGAAAGGTGACGTGCAAATCACCACCGCAAACAGTGTGACAGACTCTATCACATTGAAAGACACCTTGTACGTACCTGACCTCCGAACGAACCTCATATCTGTGGCAAAAATTGTTGACAACAACAAGGTGACATTCGAGAAAGATCGCGTGACCATAAAAGGCATAAACGTTGACATTAAAGTTGTTGCGAATAGAATTGGTGACTTATTCTACTTGTGTGAAAACTATCAGCAAGTATGCATGATCACAGGATCAAAAGAATTAGAAGTTTGGCACGCTCGCCTTGGTCATTTGAATTCGAGGGACATGGTCAATATGCTCTAGAACCAATGAGCGATCGGTGTGAAATTCAATGAATCATCTGACTTTAAAAAAAACTCTCACGCCTGTCTAGGAGGGAAAATAACATCAACTCCTTTCACCAAACGAGAGGTAACCTCAAAAGAGCTTCTGGAGTTAATCCATTCTAACGTCTGCCAACCGATGGGGGCAGCATCTCAAGATGGCGCACGTTATTTTGTAATTTCCATAGACGACTACAGTCGATGGTGTCAAGTTTACTTTCTACGTCACAAGTGAAAGGTTACTGAGAAGTTCGTTGAGTTCAAGAATCTAGCCAAAAATCAGACCGGGCATAAGATCAAAACTCTTCAATCGGATAATGGCAAAGAATATTGCAACGATAAAATGGATTCCATCCTCAAACGTGCAGGAATCCAACGACGTCTAACAACTCCGCATACCCCAAAACAGAACGGTGTTGCGGAAAAGAAGAACCGCATTCTGGTTGAGGCTGCTTGGTGCATGCTACTCGAGTCCGGAATGCCACTGTCCTTTTGGGCCGAAGCCATAGCGACAGCCAATCACGTCCGAAATCGATGCACATCAAGAGGGTTGTCTGAAGTAACTCTATACGAAAGATGATTGGGAAGACGGCAGAATATCTCGCATCTTCGTGTATTCGGGGAGAAAGACATCATTCTCGACAAGTCTTCCAATTAAGGAAAGTTCGAGCCCAAAGGCAAGAAAGGGGTCTTCGTCGGTTATGCTGACTGTTCCAAGGCCTATCGGGTATAACTATTAAGTGAACAAAAGATCTGTGTCTCCAGGGACGTAAGGTTCTGCGCCGATCCTGGGCCCGGACGTACACCTGCAGACTTTCTTCAAGAAGAAGAAATATCCTGTCGACATGAAGGAGGAGGGTTTAATGAAGAAGAGTCCTCGCACAAGGACTTCGAGATCAGGCCGAACGCTTTGGAAGACTATGAACCATCTCATGGATTCGAGGTGAATGATGACCCCCATGCTTGACATTGAAGAATGACAAGCTCATCAAGGTGCCACAAGCACCGGATCTGACATGCTGACCGAGCGAGGAGCCGGGAGACCAAAGTTAATGCATACTGGAAGAAGGGGTCGCCCCACTAAAATATACAAACCCGCGGCCAACTGGGCCGATTAGAACCTTGCTCTTAACAATGATCCGCCATACGGTCAAGATACTGAGCATACAAACACCGTATCAACCCAAAAAAACTATGGAGCATATCAACGTTCAAAATAACAAGGAAGATGGATCGTTTCATAATGCCCCAGTTGCAATGAATGCCTCAGAGACTCACATCGACAGTACCATGAAGGAGCCAGATCACGAAGAATGGTTCGATGCAATCTTTTCCGAGATCAGATGCTTGGTCGCCAACGAAACTGGGTAAGTCGTTGATAGACCGACCAACAATAGAGTGATCGACTGTAGGGCAGTTCTCTGAAATAATCCTGATAGACTGTTACTTCGAAGAAAGGCCAGGGTGGTTGCAAGAGGCTTCACCTAAAGACCAGGAATCGACTTTGTGGACAATTTTGCTACGGTTGCCAGGATCGAATCATTTCGGTTGCTCATGGAATTGTCAGCTAAACTCAACTTACAAGTCTCACAGCTCGACATTAAAACGGCCTATTTGAATGGCGACATTGACACAATAACCTTCATGGAACAGCCAAGCATGCTTGGTGAGGTACTGTAAAATATGATTAGGACTGAAAATGAAGACAGCATTGTTGGGAAAGCAAAAGACATGCTTCATAAACTGGAATCCGGTAACAAAGTCTGAAAACTTCGAAAGGCCATTTATAGGCTCCGTCAAGCTGGTCGACAGTGGCGCGCTAAATTAAGTGCGACCTTAGAATCCATCAGGTTGCAGCCCAAAAACTCTGACCCATGTGCGTACGTCAATAGTCGATCATGATCGCTTCTGGATACCCAGACCGAACCAAAGACATTAAAGGTGAGTTGTCAAACAAATTTGACGTAAATTACTTTGGAGCTATAAATCATCGTTTAGGAATTGAAGTGAACCAAGCCAAGGACAAAGCCACGTTATGTCAGAGTGGCTATATCAGGGATGGATGACTGTAAATCAGCGAAGACACCGATACCAACCGGAGTCAGGTTTAATTCTTCCTCCACTACCACAGAAGAAACAAACCAATATCCATTCAGAGAGTTGATTGGGGCCCTCATGTACATCGCCATCGGTATCCGTCTCGACATCGCTTACGCAGTCAACATGCTGAGTCAATATAATAAGTGTCACACTTCAACTCACTGGCAAGCTGCCAAGCGTGTCCTAAAATATCTGCAAGGAACCGTTGGTAAGAGGTTGGTCTACTACAGGGATGATGAAGGCATTTCCGGTTTCGTAGACGCCGACTGGGGAAACTGTGACACCGACAGAAAGTCCTATGTTACCCAAATGACCTTTTGGACTCAAAATTAAGGAGAGTGTTGGAGTTCAATTGTTACCCTCAAAACGTTCATGTTTGTTTAAATTTGTAGTTCACTATAACGCCGACAGATGTCTTATGAATTTAGTCTTAAAGCTTTTTCAAATAATAAACCGTTAGTCATGTTCCAGCCAAACGCTGTACCGGTCGTGCTATAAATTGTGTTAGCATTAGTTTATACATACTGTGTATTTCGATCACTACTCTGCCCAACATTCACTGTCTATGTTTATGCTGCATATGTGACAATGGGTACAAATACACCCTGTGCAACACTTCCTTACGCTTCAAGTGCACTTATCTTCTCCATAGCAGCAGGTCTCTTACATAACTATAGAATATAATGTAATTATCAACAATCCAAAAACAATTATATTAATCTTTGCCTCTTTAAACTTGTTAAACAGTTAGAACCTATGTTCTAATTTGTAACTGTACCATAATATAGTTATTTTAAATTATATTTTAAAAAAAATTTAAAAAAAAGTACAGTATCTATCCTTAATATTCAATCCTTAAAACAACAAGAACATGATTTAGTTGCCTAGTTGTTTGGTTAATATAAGTCTATTTGGTACATTTTGAAATTTATTGGGCCTAATTGTGTTTTAGGTGATCGCCAGGTGACATTTGTCCTGCCAATCAAAGGTCAAAGGAACAAGTTTTTGATCAGTATAGGGTTGACACTTTATATACTGACATGGGATGGCAAAAGCTCTACTCCAAGTAGTTTAGAAGAAATTACGTCTGTTGAGAAAGATAAGAAAAAGAACAGGTTTAATGATGCCAAGGCGGATCCTTCTGGTAGGCTTTGGGCAGGTAATACTACTATTTTTTTAATGAATAGATAAGTTAAATATAGTATAGCTCTGGTAGGAGGAACCTTACAGAAATTACTTTTTTTTAGTCATAACATTTTACTTTGCCATTAGTATTATTTTATCGGTATTTATACTATCCATAAAAAGGGACATGACTTTATGTATGTATCTTACGTGTTAGATCTGCTTTATCCTTCAAATAAAATGTGGCAGCATTCCCTACATTGTTTTGTAACCTCTAGCACAAGCTGCTGACATGTTTGTTGTTAAATGTTGTAGCCGTGTGCGGCCACATAGCCTGGTACATTAGGTTACCATCGTCAATTGTGTATGTTTCAAGCCGGAGACATGGACTAATGGCCAAAGTGCTTATAATTAGGACAAGAGAAGCCTTATTTATTTTATGCATGGACACTTCATCGGACTTGCAGATATTTTATTTGGGAGACATTCCAAAATTCCTTCATCCATTTGCGTTGAACATAATATGGCGGAGAGGATGGTTTTGATTGAAGGCAATAGCTATAGAGAACACATTAATCGCGCTATTCACATTTTACTTTGAATTTATTCTGATTAAAATCTTGCCAAAGATATTTTCCAGTGAAAGATTTGGACATGTTCAGCATTTAATAGTAAAATTAATTAATTGTCTTCAATTCCACTTTTCAAGGATGTAAGTGGAGGAGATATTTTCATAAAGATAAGAGTGATATCAAATCGAAAAATAAATTTACCATAAGTTTGGTCATGACTTTGTCTTGGTTCTCGTAGTGCAATATTTTTCTTGGAAATGACATCCTAGACGTCATTAAGCTGTTTAAAGGCGTTGATGATCCTTGCAGAATCAGAAATATAATAGATTAATTAGGCAATTATTGTTGAATAAATTCCTATTCGATGAATCAATTCTTCTAGAGCTTTTTATATGAACATGTATGTAAAATTCAAAATCAAAACCTGTCGGGTGGTTCATTTTAAAGTAAAATTGAACAGTTATTTAAAATTCTTAGAAGAAAAAACCTTCAAATTTTCAGCATTTGTTATATGTGTGAAAATATTACTCTAAGGAATAATTAACCTAATGCTGTATCAATGCAGATGTTAATCAACAAAATACTTTACCCTTACAAATATTTGAATTATGTCAACCAGCTACTCTGTTCTTTTACTGGGGGCAAATGTTTTTAGTTTTTTGATTGGCACTGCAAATATTTTTATGACTGCTTCTAAGTCTTAAATGTATTCTGGTGTTGAGATACTCTCGAAAATAGGTCTTTAGACTGACCTAAGACCTTCATTTATCTTGATATCAAGTGTTTATGATTCAAGAACGAGTGCAGATAAAGTATTAATGCATCATGCATTAGAATGTGGGCACTGATGTATCTTACATAGTTGCAAACACTCAATATATACACCTCACTGTTCTTAAGGAAAGGTCTCTTAAAGCTTCTTAAAATCCCCCAAGGCCATAATATGCCTGATAAAGCCACGAAAGAAAGTAGTATTTGATATTCTCCTAGAAACACTATGATAATATAAATATCGGCTGCAGTTATAGGGACCATTCTTAGCTGCTTTAAAAACAGTGAATGTTTTAAAACCCCACTAGACTGAACCTGTGTTCGTATGCATACAGGAAGTGTGTGTAGATGATGAAGGGATTGACGGGCCATACATTTATGAAGGAAAGTGGCAACACTCCTGACACTATTTATGATGTTTGTACACTATGCTATATCATCTATTATTTCACCATTCTTTCTCCTTTAATTTCTTCCATTCTTTTTCTTTCACTTGAACACTTTCTGTTTTCAGCTCCTACCATCTCTTTCTTGCCCTCCCTTGCAGTCTTTTTCCTACATTTTCATTGGGATCCTTTCCTTCTACATCCTCATTACATGCCCATACCATCTCAGTCTTGCTTCCTCTACTATCTCATGTACTCCAACATCCTCATTACATGCCCATACCAACCTCAGCCTTGCTTCCTCTACTATCTCATGTACTCCAACATCCTCACTACATGTCCATACCATCTCAGTCTTGCTTCTTCTACTAGCTCATATACTCCCTGTACCCCCACTCTTTTCCAGATAACTTCATTCCTAATCTTGTTTCTCCTTGTGATAGCTATCATGCTCCTCACACACTTCATTCCCATGCTCCTCCACTTTCCTAGTCTCTCTTATATTCAATGTCCATATTTGTGCTGTATATATGACAATGGGTCAAAAGTATACCCTGTGCAACACTTCTTTACACTTCAAGGGCACTTCTCTTCTCCATAGCGGGTCTCTTTACACACCTGTATAACACTTCTCCCTTTTGTCCTATTCTCTTTAAATCCTGTCTAGTTCCACCTTTCTCCTCAATCACGGTTCCAAGATATTTTGAATTCTGTACTTTTCTCAGCTCTACTCCATCCAACCTTACAGCTTTACTAGTCCTTATCTTCTTCCTTGTCATTACCATCACTTCACACTTTGCCATGATAAATTTCATTCCACTCATTCATTTCCTCATTCCATTCTTGTAGTTGTTCCTGTACTTCCTCTTCCTTCTCCCCCCATACCATAAAGTCATCAGCAAACATCATGACTTTCATTCTNTTCATTTTCTCCCCCCCCCCCCGAGGTTTACTGCTGCTTTGTTCATGACCATTTCATTTCCATTACAAATAGTAATTGTGAGAGGGCACTCCCCTTCTTCAATCCACTCTTTATTTGAAACTACTCCACCCTTCCACTCTCCGTCTTTCCACTTCGGCCTCCTCCAGATAAATTGAAATAAAAATAATATTTTTGTTTGTTTTAGACATGATTTTAATATAAACATATGCTTAATGGTGAGATTATACATAGTATTACAGCTTTAGCATCACAGATTGCTTTTACAAAATCAAATATATCCTTCTCAATTTTATAGGTTGATTTGTTTAAACTATTATAATTGTAAAATGATTAATTCTATTACTCAAATATACAGGAACAATGGGCTATGAAATCAGGAAAGGAGTTTTCAAGGGTAAGCAAGGTTCCTTGTACTCGATGGATAAGTCGCGAAACATTATAAAGCATGTATCAGACATAAACATTTCCAATGGTTTGGCGTGGAGTCTCGACAGGAAGATATTCTATTTCATTGATACAGACGAGTTTAAGGTTGAGGCTTTTGACTTTGATGACGACGCAGGAAAAATTTGTAAGTATTATAAATACTCATTTAAATGGAAAATGGTTTAATTGTAAGTAATATTGCTTTGTTGAGATGGTGAATATGTATTCATGTGTCGAATTAAAGTTAAAACCAATTGAATGTGTTGGTGACAGTACAGTTAGTTACTTTGTTTTCCTCCATTTGCAACCTTCTACATGCATCTGCAGCGTTGATCTTGGAATCTTGAAAGCAGAAGATGCTTTCAATTGCTAGAAATGATTTGCTATTAGTTTAAGTTTACTTTATCCCCTTGTTTAAAACTTTTTTATACAAAAAAAAAGATTGTTTTTTAGTTTAGAAATATTTTTGCTAATGCTTGTCTACAATAAACAATTTTGTATTATTGTATTTCTCAATACAAACATACTTAAACTTTTTCCATAATTCTTTCATTTTAAAATTTGTGATGGCCTTATGGGCTTTAATACTTTCGATATGAAAATTAGAGATAAAATAGAAAATTTGCATTGTCAGAATATAAATGAATTACTTAAACTTTCCCAAAGACGAATAAAAACTTTAAGAAAGCATTGGCCATGAAAACTACATGGTTCTTGAAAGAAAGAAATCATTTGTGTAAAACCTCCTTATTCTCTGGTTTTATAAAAGTTTTTTGGAGGTTTGTAACTTTTCTCCTGAATAAATTAGTATTTTGCTCCCATTTGATGAAATTTTCTTCTTGGAGATGTTCATCTCTACATTTACCTCAGCTAATTTTAAGCTGTTTTTAAGGCAAAATGTGGAGAGGTGCTTCGTTTATCCCACACCTAGAGCAAACGTGGCACCTAGGGGTTAAAAAAACTTTTTTTTTATATACCACAGGGGTGGCATGTGAACCAACTTAAATGTCACAATATGTGGTCCATTTATGACAGAATTTAGTTTTAAGAAAATAAGACTTAGTATCTTTATCTAGTTTTTGTAATTGTAATTTAAAAAGGTGAAAAGCACCACAACGCCACAATACATCAGTTCAGCATATTTTAATATCGAGAATACCTTTCCTTTTAAAATAAATTAAAATCTAATATACATTTGAGGCTGAAAAATATTGAATAGCAATAAACCTTTCATGGGTACTAATACACCTATTTTATGGCACTACATTTAAACATAATGTTGAGCGAGGTTTATATATCAAATCTATAAAAAGTAATTCATAAAACAGAGATTGGGGTCGATAATTTAGAAATTACTCTGAACATATCATTTGACAGGGTTAATGAGTTAAAATATTTAGGAACAAGTTTAACTAACAATAATGCAATTAGATTGAAAATTAGTAAAATAATACAGTCGGGAAATGCATGCTATTAATCGATCAGTAAGTTGTTGACACCTCGCCTGCTGTCGAGGAATGTTAAACTCAGAATATACAAAGCAATAATTTTACAGGCTGTTCTCTCTGGGTGTGAAAAATGGTCTCTTACCTTACACGACACAAACAAATTTAGGTTGTTCAAAAACAAAGTGCTTAGGAAGATATTTTGTCTAGAAAAGGATATGGCTACTGGGAAGTTGAGGAGGTTACATAATGATGAATTACATACCCTGTACTCATCATAAGACAATGTCAAGTCCCATAGATTACGGTGGGCAGGACATGCAGAGCAAATGGAAGAGAAGGGTGTAATGAGGTGGACTGGATAGAATTAAACTAGTAAAGATTTGTTTAGAATGTTTTCTAAAATGCTGGTTAGAGCTAGCTCAAGTTAGGGATAAGTAATCTACTTTTGTAAGTACAATAGGTGACCTGGCGGTCTAGAGGTAAGGTGTCGGACCTCTATGCTGGCGGCCGAGGTTCAATCCTCGGTCCCGGCACAGATTTATCTGATTACCAAACCCTTCCTTCACCTCTGACAAGACATCTTGTGAATGTGAGGAATGCCAGGCCTCCACCGTGGTTCGGATTCCACGTTAAACTGTAGGTCCTCCATTCCATCTCACAATCATCCTACCATTTACACATTAGCGTAAGTGTGTATAACCATAACGGGTAGTAAGACGCGGTGCTAGTAATAATAATGTAATTACAGTAATGATTTTCAAGTTCCTAATGCCATAGAGTAAGTCACTTATAAAAAGGAGACAATATTATAGAAACTAACATTTGTTGCAAAATACTGCCAAACCCTAATGTAAATTTGAATGGCACCCATACATGGGTTAAATTCCTGTGTCCATCTGTCATCTTTCTACATGGATTTGCATCAAAAGGGTGCCTAGTTTTGCAAGAAATAAACATAAAAGATTTCCAAAACAATAAAACCTTCTATTAACAAAATATTGATATTTTTTGTAAAACTGTTTTCTTTTTTTGGAACATAAAATTTGGACTTTACACATAATAGGTACATAGTTTTAAAATAGATAAGATTATTAAAATGTTCTTACAATGAAATGTTACGCTTGTTTTGTCTTTTTCATCACACAGGCAATCGACGTACCGTGTTTGACTTTAAAGAAAATAACATTGAGGGGTTTCCCGATGGAATGACGATAGACGCAGAAGGGAAACTTTGGGTCGCCTGCTATGGTGGACAGCAGGTATATTTGAGTCGTAAATTACCGTTTTGTAAGCACCTACGCAATCCTTGCTTGTTTTCATTCATGTTCTAGTTCATAATTGTGTAGGGTAAACATTACAGTACCAGTAATCATAACATCAATTGACAAATATAGTATTGTGTGTTGAATGATTTCATCACTTAGTCGATCTTAGTTTAACGCAATACTGGCATTGTTCACCCAACCATCCCACAGAGGGCCTGGTTCCCATTTTGAATGGTCTTAGGGCACAACAAAAGAGGGGAAGCATTCTCCTTTTGGGTATTAGTACCGACGCGCAAAAGCTTCTTGTTATTCTTTTCTTGTCGTTTTTGTTGCCGACATGTTTGACACTTGTGAGTATTCTAGTTAAGAGGGATAGAGTCGGTCGGTTCAAGCTAAGGGTTGTAATCGAACCGAGGACCAACATTTCTAGCATAACTGACACAAAAGGTTTGCTAACCATATATTTTTAAAACTTTGTTTTTAGATCATTCGTGTGGATCCAGACACCCATAAAGTTTTGCAAACTGTAAAAATACCTGCACCTCATGTAACGTCAGCAGCGTTCGGAGGAACCAATTTCGAGGATCTATATGTGACAACGGCAAGTGAACGCTTGGATCCCCAGCAAAAGATAGATTTCCCAAATGCTGGTTGTACCTTCAAGATAACGGGACTAGGCGTCAAAGGTCTGCCCCCGGACGAGATTATACTGTCTTAATATGTTGGAATGAACCAAGCAGGCAATACGGCATGTACGGGATCATTTCGACATCTGTTTTTAGGAGGAAGATGAGGATTAAAAATATTATTTGGAATTTAATCGAATAGGTTTCCAATTGGTTATAAGCAAATGTAATTCTTTTATATATAACAAAATACAACAGAATAATTTAAAAATATATGTCAAGTGTGAGTGCCCAAAATTATTTCCAAGATAAGCTTTGTATTAAATCCATCTTTGTTTACTGTAATTCAATCACTTCTGTGGCAAAGCATCCTACCATGTTGATTTAGAGTAGTTTTTTCTATGCAATTCTTTAGTGATAACTAGAGAGTGGATTCTTAGGTAATAGGCGATGTAAAATTGATTTTACTACATACGGCTAATTCACATCTCTGGTTTGTTTTTTAGTGCCACGTATTTACTATTCGTTGCAAGCACATGTTGGGACTAATTATGCTAATATGTTAGAGGCTAGGAAAATGGAATTTAGAGGAAGGGTATCTGCGTTTGTGAGGAGGGAGAGGGGAAAAACCATTAGTATTTAAAATACATTATTTTGACAAATCTGAAATTTTTGCAGAACCCTATTTGAGAACCACTGGTCATCTTACATATCATTTGCCACTATAACACAGAAATTCAACTAGATAAAATATATATATTGTTAGAGAAAAACCTGATGATACTTGCATTCGGTAGTAATCGAAAAACGGACAGTAGATTCAGTAATTATTTATTATTAGTGATGTCATGTTTCTGTATTTGTTACGTGCCTGTCAATAAAAACACATTAACCATTAAAGCAAACCCATGTGTCACATATATGTTCTTTCTGTGACCACATCCATTCTTATACCAGGTCTCACGTTTTCCCACAAAAAAAAAACACGTGCCTTCATCCAACAAATGAAGATGTCAGAAAAATAATTCATCAGTTGTTCCTGGCTACTGCATAACAATGTGTCTTTAGAAATATCAAAGTTTACCTAGTGCATTTGTTCATAATAATTTAATTAAAACTATTTACAAATTTTCATTTACTCACTCTCTTACATTTCAGTGGCAAATAAATCCATATAATATACGATTATATGCTACTCTTTATTAGAAGAGTTGTCCTACATAAGGTTCATATATAAATAGCTGAAAATGCCAAAACTTAAGCCACTCTGTGTTAACATTATGAGCTAAACTATAATATAATAACCTTTGTGAGAGCCAGTAAAGCAGGAGTGAGACAATATAGATTCAGTTTTGATGGGTTGCTAGGTTATTCACAGCTGAGGCTGCTAGCAAACGTATTATGTGGGTAAAACAAATATATACAAACAAAAATCTACTTGGCATAGTTTCCAGATTTTACCAATGATTTATTAAATATTGCACATGGTGGGCAAGTCTCTTGTTCAGACTTAATTGGTTTTCTTGATGTATATTATTATGTGAATTGTATATTTGTAAAATGGGATTAAAAATAAATTCTATTGCTTTATTCCAACTGCTGACAAGTAGCCTCTATCCCTTTATCAGGGTTCCCACCCTTAATATATAAAAATATAAGACATAATTGAAAAATGTATAGAATACTTTCAACAAGTCCCCCCTTCTGACACCTTGATCACGATAAACTTAACTTTAACTTAACCGTTCACTTAAAGTTAACTTAACTTAAGAAAACAGATGCGTGATCACGATTCACATAAATTAACGTAAAAACTCAAGCCAAACATCTTCATTCTCGAGTATGATCTGTGAATGTTTAGTTTTCAATCGATATAATAAATATCTATTAGGTGATCTGGCGGTCTAGGGGGTAAGGTGTCGGACTTCTATGCTGGGGGTCAGGGGTTCAATCCTCGGTCCCGGCACAGATTTATCTGATTACCAAACCCTTCCTTCACCTCTGACAAGACATCTTGTGAATGTGAGGAATGCCAGGCCTCCACCGTGGTTCGGATTCCACGTTAAGCTGTAGGTCCTTCATTTCATCTCACAATCACCCTACCATTACACATTAGCGTAAGTGCGTATAACCTGAACGGGTAGTAAGACGCGGTGCTAATAATAATAAATATCTATTACTAACATTTTTCCTATTTTAGTTTAAACTATTTTGTTTCAATGTCTGATCACTAGAACTTATGCTAAAGAGTAAACATTGGTCATAATACCAACAAATGAATTACTAAATAGCCCGTTTAAGTCACTCGCATAATGATTGGCTGGCTAGATCACATGATACCCTTCAAGTGACGTTCACTTAAAGTGAAAGACCTCCCAGAACATCTCTTACGTTAAGTTAACTGCATCGTGATCGCTTCCATTTAAACACACGAGGAGATCCTTTATATTAAGTTACTTTAAGTTAACGTTAAGTTGATAGTGATCCCGGCATGAGCAATAATTATCAAGCTCACCAGAGACACTCACTTGAGCTTTTAACAAAAACAGCTGATTTTCACTATTATACAATGCAATGCATGAACTAGAATAGGTTAATATCTTAATCCTTGCAGTTTAAATTGAGAAGAAAGAGAAAAAAAAAAAAATGGTGAATGCATCCAATAATAATTTTAAGGATGTTGACTGTTTTCATAGTTTTTCATGAAATTAGTGAAGATGATATAAGATTTTTAACTATTTTCATGTGTCATTATCAACGTTTGATGAGCTTTATATCATTTTTAATAAATTCACTCAAGAAGAAAGAGACATTTCAAGCCAACCTAAAGTTTTTTTGGCAGCCAATTACCATAGTCATTGCAGTGTTAACATCACCACTTGAAAAACAGCTTTTCGGAAGCGAGTTTTAGGTTACGCGCGCTCGCGTGAATGGTGGCTACATTAAGCCAGCCGCACACTATGTAGGTTCGTTGCTAGATTGCCTGTTGGATTTCTCTGCTTGTTGCTGTGCGCGCTACAGGGTTGGCTCCAAACGAGGCTTGCCTTCTGCAGGCCATGCGGCTAGTTTACGAGAGAGAGCCGCGAGAAAACGCTAGCCCTGTTGTCAACAAACATGTAGGACGATTACGAATTCTTGGACGACGATACTTTGCCCGCGCATATCCCCAACACTTTTTTAATGCTTGGACTCTTTAAATGTTTATCGTGGTCATTTGGGGTACACACGGCGTACATACAGGGTGCATCTTTATATATGTCGACTAAACTAATTATTTCTTCATAGGTACACTTTGAAGCAAACTTTTGGTCCCAATTTTATAAAACAATTTGCCGCAAAAAGAAAATAAACTGTACTCACAGAGAACACACTGACGCAACCACCTCTATCACTGAGTGAACGTAAAGAGTGGTGATCATCATGCCTGATCACGTGATTGAAGGCTGCTTTCTAATTGGCTCACCTCCTGAATCAGCAGTGTTTCCTGCTCGGCACCGAGCAAGCGATCTAGCAACGAATCCTGCACCGGCAGGCTTTAGACTGAATACCCTGCTAGTGGTATGGAGACCCAGCAACTGCCTTACGTGCGCTTGTGTGAGTGGCTACATTAGATACAATGCCCTAAAGATATCTTAAGCTCTCATGAACCAGCTCACGGAAGTTCGTCTGAATGGGGCCTTCCAATACATTACAGTGTATGGAAAATACCAAACTAAAGTATACAAGTAAAACCAGCCTTGGTCACCCTACTCGCCGTGTAGCAGATGTGTCTGAACTGACTCTCTCTCTACTTTATAAGGGAGATAGTTGAGAACGCAGTGAAGTGTACAGAGCAAGGAAAAATATGGAAACGGAGAATTACTGGAGTAAATTGTTTATAAATATCTGTAAATAATGTAGTAGTAATAAGTCAGTTGAACCCATCCGCAAGAAAACAAGGAAATAAGGTTACGTTTAGTGACCTGTTAGTAAAAAGTGACTTTCAGTTGGAAAAGTGACCTGGTATGAGCCCTGAGGTATTAAGAGCGAACCAGAAAAATTCAGAGAAAATCAAGCTCTGCGTTATACTCTGGTTCTTTCTGGGGCTCTAGTTTACTCTGAAATTGTATGGTTATCTCTGGGATATTATGGTATCTTTCTCTACTATGTGTGGTTATCTCTGGGATGCTATGGTACTTTTCTCTGGCCTGTGTTGGTTATCTCTGGGATGCTATGGTATTTTGCTCTGCTCTGTGTTAGTTATCTATGGGATGATGCTATGGCATTTTGCTCTGCTGTGTGTTGGTTATCTCTGGGATGCTATGGTACTTTTCTCTGGCCTGTGTTGGTTATCTATGGGATGATGCTATGGCATTTTGCTCTGCTCTGTGTTGGTTATCTATGGGATGATGCTATGGCATTTTGCTCTGCTCTGTGTTGGTTATCTATGGGATGATGCTATGGTATTTTGCTCTGCTCTGTGTTGGTTATCTATGGGATGATGCTATGGCATTTTGCTCTGCTGTGTGTTGGTTATCTCTGGGATGCTATGGTACTTTTCTCTGGCCTGTATTGGTTTTCTCTGGGATGCTACACTATGAGTAAAACCAATGTAAATGTAAAATAATGTAGAGAGACATTGGTTTTACTGATACCTGAAGACTAACACTGGACTGTAACAAGGCAAAGTATGTGGGTTATCCTAAAACCTGCTGGACCTGGATGCCCGGGATTGTGGAACAAACCTGGATGGACCGGATACTGAAATCCTGGCAGGGGCAACTAGCAACTAAAAGAAGGGAGGGATACCTGCCGTCAAGGGCTTGCGTCGCTTGGCAACAAGTGCCCACAAGAGGTGAAGGCTTGGGCCTTCCTTGGTCAATCGGGTGACCTGGCGGTCTAGGGGTAAGGTGTCAGACTTCTGTGCTGGCGGCCGGGGTTCAATCCTCGGTTCCGGCACAGATTTATCTGATTACCAAACCCTTCCTTCACCTCTGACAAGACATCTTGTGAATGTGAGGAATGCCAGGTCTCCACCGTGGTTCGGATTCCACGTTAAACTGTAGGTCCTCCATTTCATCTCACAATCACCCTACCATTACACATTAGCGTAAGTGCGTGTAACCCGAACGGGTAGTAAGACGCGGTGCTAATAATAATTCCTTGGTCAACTGGCGGAGGGAAATGTCTGCAAATGCAGACATCCGGTAATTATTTTAAAGTGTAAATTAGGTTCAAGTTAGATTTAAGTAAACTAGGACTAGGTTTAGGATCCCAAATGTATAGTTATTGTATAAATAAAAATGGATAAATCAAAAACAAAGAATATTGTAGAATATTGTATAATATTGTGAATTGAAACTCAACTCAGACTAAATTGTCAGAAGCTGAGTTTTATCAAGCTGCAATAAAAAACACACCTAAATATGGTGTAGCATCAATAATAACACCATAACATGTCATAGAAGCCTAAGATGCTATCAAATAAGAAGAAAGGGATAACAATAAAGAAGATATAATTTTGTCATTTATTATTCCTTACCAAATAAATATGAACGTTATTAAAAATGTTATATTGCCAATAACATAGATTAAAATGAACAATATTTTAAAATTTAATGTCTTATATAATAAATATTAAGAAGTATAAAAGAATATGTACGCCCTATGTCATTGAAGATTGGTGGCAGTTTAGGATTATGTTTCATAACTATTTAAATTATATCTTTTTTTTTTAAATCAATGATTTGTGAGAAACTCTAATCAAACATATTACTATAATATGTGTGAGGGTTTCCATTGAAACATTATAATCGCTAACTTTGTTTACCGCTTTATTTTAGATTGCCGTACTCATTTCAGACACATACAAATGTGCTTAGTAGCAAAGCACAGTTTATATCTTCCAGAGAGATATCACAGAGTCACTACTAGCTACCGCCATTAGACAAGGCGCTTGCCAATCGGTTATGGGTCTGGAAGAAAAGCAAATATCTGTAATAGTATTGTAATGCACTTTTATGGGATTGGGCGTATCTACATTATCACGCCATGGAATTACCTGTATTAGTTTGTTCCAACAACCGGCGACCACATAGCTCTTGTCAGGTTTCATTCGAATGCAACCTACCCCGCGGCATTTTAATTTCACTGTCGAGCGAGTGCTAAAAGTTCCCGCCTTGTCGACACTGAATATTGGAACTTGACTGGAGGAATTGCCACAGACACCTTTCCCCGTTTCATTAACAAATTCTAGTGATGTTGGACAACCGGGCAGTTTGTGCTTGCTAACCACACCCTCTTTTCTCAAATCCCATAAGCACAGTTCTTCGTTTTCATAAGCTGCTATAACATAAGTTACTCCAGAGATCGTAATCAACTTGCAGGCCATCAATTCGCCCAATTGTTCATATACATCTGTGTCGCTATCATTAAGACTAGTCACTTTCTCATAACTTTTTAAGTTGTATATATCTAGTCCCCCTTTATGCCGTGGTAGGGCCGCCAAGTTATCGTTTGATTTTGACACATCTACCCGACAGAAACCCGTATGGTCAAGATGGAAACTTTTGATTTCGGTCCAGCCGCAAGGGGTTTCTTGCCAAAGTTTGACACTACCCAGTTTATCCTGTGTAACAAGAATGTCGTCGCTATCCGATAGAGAAACACAAGGAGATGTTCCTATTTCAAATTGAGGTTTATTGGTTATTCTAGCGTTGTCCAAGTCCCAAGTATAGACGGCGCCACTTTTTGTTCCGCAAAGTATAACGTCTCGATCCGAGTTATTCCGGAAAAGCAAACTATATACTGATGGTATTTCTGAGCATATTGTGTACACAGGTTCTAGTGTTTTCTTATCCATGTTGAACACAATCCTGCAAATAAGGATTAAAACCATCAAAAGGGATTTGAATAGTTTATACATAAACATTAATAATAATAATAATAATAATAATAATGTTTAGCACCGCGTCTTACTACCCGTTCGGGTTATATGCTTTAAGTACTAATTACGCTAATGGATTAGGAATTAGGAAGGGTGAATTAGAGGAAGTGAACTCGCATTTGCGTGGAGGGAGAGTGGAAAACCCTTTAGGAAAAACCACCCCCAGTTCACCCGACAGAGATTCGAACCTCGGATCTCCTCGTCCTCAGCAGTCTAGCTCAACACGACTAGCGCGTTAGCCGACTACACTACCGAGGTGGGTCATAAACATTATTATTATTAGCATGACGCCTTACTACCCGTTCGGGTTAGACGCACTTACGCTAATGTGTAATGGTAGGGTGATTGTGAGATGAAATGGAGGACCTACGGTTTAACGTGGGATCCGAACCACGGTGGAGGCCTGGCATTCCCCACATTCACAAGATGTCTTGTCAGGGGTGAAGGAAGGGTTTGGTAATCAGATAGATCTGTGCCGGGACCAAGAATAAAATTTGTGTTAACTATTTCAGTGATATCATCAATATTATGTTTTACTTTGTCTATAATTTAGTCTCTTCGGATAAATGTGATCACCTATATAAAGTCAAATCGCTTAGAGTTAAATTTATTACAAATTAAAGTTAATTGTGGTTGCTATATAAGTTTTTACACCTTTACAAAAAACTGAATAAATTATGTTTGGGGTTTAATGTAATGGGTTCAAATAGTTCTAGAAATGCTGAACGATACCCTGCCCCTGCTGCATAGTGAGTGGAACTTTTTCTTATTTGATTTAATTTTTTTTCTTTTTTTGGTTCAAATTGATTCTACCTTTTTTAATGTTTCGAATAATGTATTGCTGATATCAATATTTCTTATATTTTAAGAAAAAAAATGGCCAACAAAGTGACGGATAAAGCATACTATACCCCAGGAAACTGACAGGTCCTTGATGTGAACTTAGCGTTTGAGTATTACCTACATAAGCTGGGTGCTATCCATGGAGTGAAATGTGCTCACTTAATCTCGATTCTGGTTTTTATCACCAAAATAATCTTAAAGTTCCGATAAAAATAAATTAGAGATTATTTAATACAGCTTCGCAATTCATTATATTAGAAAGATAGATTCATAATTCTTACAAAATAAACAATTAGTTCAATCGTCTTTCGGTATTGGCTATAAATAAAATAAAATAATTTGCTATAAAAAAATCCATACTTTAATAATAATCTATAATACCCTTTATCAACTACAAAAATACTGTAATAAACCTAAAATAAAAATTTATGTTATGTTATAAAGCAATGATTGGACAGCCCTGTCAACTAGAAAATCAAGGTTTCCTCTATCAGTAATAATAATTGACGTAATAGAGGTCAACCAAAACTTACACGAGCTAACAAGCACAGCACATTAATCTCAAGAACAAGTGTGATACAAAAACTGGACTTGTAGGATATCCTGAAGAGAGGATTAAACTGAGAGGTATTTAAAATAACAATTTCATCTTGCATGCAGAATGTAGGCTTAAAGATGTAAGCATTAATAATTTACACACGTAAGTTTTTTTCTATCTTCGAATATTTGAAATTTAAAATCACTTATGTAGGATAAGCTATATTTGAATACAATCATATTTGATTTTCTTAAATGTGAATCTAGTAACAACCAACATAAAGGAAAAGTAACCAACACAAAATGTTTTTTTATCCCACTGATTTAGAGTGTGAAATCCTTAAAAATAAATTTAAATAAGGATAATTTTATTTTGTAATAAACATGTAATACTTTGTAAAGAAAATAAAACAGTGGCGGAGCGTGACCTTTATTTTTGCCGATTTTTTCTCACTGTGGTTTTACATATTAGATTAGATTAATTTAGGTTTTACTAGTTAGTGATGTATAGCATATTTACCCGAAAGTAGGCTATGCATGACAACATGGGTTTTTTCGTATTACTTTTAACTTGTAAATTTAATATGAACTATATTAATAAAAAAGTCAATATTTACTTTGTTACAATAAGATGGAATTTTAATAAATTTAAAATTAAATAAAACATGAAATACAATAATATAACTTTGAAGTAATTATACTGTGCAAGAGAATTAGATAATGTTATATCAAACATGACAAATAATTATAATACAATAATTTGGACAACATTGGGGTATTTTCAAATTAAATCATGTCTAAACTATATAAATAGTTCAGTAGTTTCATAGTGGATGGGACTGTCATCGGAAACACCTTTCCCTCCTCTTACAAATTCTTTTTTGTCATTATTTATCTTTCCATCTTTTTTGTAAGCCCAGCTACTCCCCCTTCCTTCACACCATTGTTATCATATTAAGGTAAAACCCTTGACTTGGAACTAATTGTCTGTAACTTTGTTACCTCCAAACTTGAGAAATCAGGTTGTTTGTAGCCACTTTAAAATATTTTTTTATATAGTAGGCTTGATTTGGTTTAGCTTATAAATAATCTGGATAAACAATCTATGTGTTTCCTTGATAAGATAAAACCTATTTGTATAACCATGGTTTTGTGAGAAGAGGTGAAAATGCTTTCTTTAAATAGTTTTATTCATGTTTTATAAATAAACAAGACTTTTTTTTGTACTTATGGCAGGATTAATTTTTAATATATCAAGAGTCATTAGCGATCCAGGAATCTACTTTAGGAGGGTAAATGTGTGAAAGATAATATTTCTGTCTCCCGAAAATATTGATCAAATTGTTTTAGCTAAGACTTAATTAAAAAAAAAAATCACACACACACATACATATACACACACACACACACACATATACATATATATATATATATATATATATATATATATATATAAAGTATAGTCATATTCACCACTCGAGCTTACTTTGATGACAGCTCAAAATATATTAAAATAGTCCCTAATGTATCTCTACGCCAAAACTGACACTGTCACTTTGGATATTTGTAATTAAAACATATGGTAAAGTGTGAATGTGATTATTATCCATTGTAATTTAGGCCAATATTATTTATATTTATTTGAGCTCGGGCACAAAGCTTATTTATTGTTTCATTCCACTTTAAAAAAATATTATTAACAGCTCTTTCACTATAGGTCTAACGCGCTAGCTTCAAAATGGTGACCAACGAATTTAAACCATCTAATTGAACATGACGCAAACATTTTAATTACAATGGTGCACTCACGTAGTGGATAAAAATACTTTATTCAGTAAATAGCTCAAAAACAATAAAATAATGATAATTTTTTTTATTATATATAAAAAAATTACAAGTACTTTTTTCATTTACAAGTAAATAGGATGCATGTGTTAAAAAGTAGAAATTTATGGACTATCTTACAGATTGTATATAACATTTTAAAACGAAAAAATAAGTAATTATAATTAAAATATTCTATCGGATCGGATAAAAATACATTATTAAAAGTAATTAAATAGTGTTTGAAAACTTTTTACGTTATTTTAAATGTAAAATATAACATGTAATTACAAATCTTATCATTCATATAAATGAAAATGAAGACCTTCGCATTTGTAGGGATCATAGGGCAACATCGAACAAAGCCTTAAAGCCTGATACATATCCCTTACCTACAGCTTCAGAGGCTTTCGCATAACTGGCAGAAGGAACAAGTTTTCCAAAAATTGATTTAGAGCAAGCATATACGCAGCTCAAAGCAGATGGCGAATCTGCTGATGTTTTGACAGTAAACACAATCAGAGGACTCCGCCGGGTGCACCGCTTGCCATTCGGGATTAACGCGGCTCCAGGCGTTTTCCAAAGAATGATGGCCAACTTATTTGCAAATATGGAGGAAGTGGCAATCCTACTGGGTGAAATAGTAGGGGCAAGTAGAACGTTCCAAGAACACAAGAACAAACTGTGTCAGGTGTTTCAGCGACTCAGTGAGGCGGGCCTTCGAGTCGAAATAGCAAAATGTCAGTTTTGAGTCCCAGCAAGAACCTTTTTGGGATATCGAATTGATGCTTAAGGCCTACACCCAATGTCTGAAAAAGTGAGTGCTATTCAGAATGCCCCAGAACCTGTGAATAAAACAGTCATTTTTAGGGTTGCTAAATTTTTATTAGCGTTTTCTATACAAAGCTAATATTCTAGAACCACTCCACCGTCTACTGGACCAACACACTGAGTGAAACTGAACGCAGGAATATAGGAACGCCATGGATGCAGCTAAAAGGCTACTAACATTAGCACCGGTCTTGGTTTACTACGACCCAAACAAACCTGCTGTCCTAACCTTGATGCCAACCCTTATAGAATTGGAGCGGTACAAGCCCACATAATGGAAAATGGGACTGAGGTGCCAATAGCATTTGGGTCTAGGACGCTCACCAAATCAGAGTGCAACTATTCACAAATATACAAAGAAGGTTTAGCTCTTGTTTATGGGGTGACAAAGTTTCGACAAAACCTCCTTTGTCGAAAATTTACAGCAGTGGTAGATCACAAAGCACTTTTAGGACTTTTAACTGTTGAGATACCCATTCCGGCAGTGGTTTTGCCTCGCATTCTCAGCTGGTCATTAATCCTGTCAACCTACGACTATGACCTGCAGTATCGACCGGACAAGAAAGGGGGGCATGCAGATGCTCTTAGCAGACTACCAGAACCCGATGATAAATAAGTCTACCCAGAGCCATTGGGAGTTTACTTACTGGATATATCAGGTGAAGGACCTATACCTTCGTCCCAAGTGGCGTACGAAACGGAAAGTGACGCTGTATTGAGCAAGGTTTAAAGAGTGATTGAAACTAGGTGGCCAGATTGTAATCCTGGGCCAGACTTAACACCGTTTTGGACGTTACGCCAGGAACTGAACACTTCAAGATAGTGTGTTATCAGAGTATCTCGAGTCGTCACGCCAACCTCCTAGAGACCAGCAGTTCCACAGCTGCTTCATACCACCCACCTTAGAATCATAAACACAAAGTATGCAGCACGCAGTTCAATGTGGTAGCCAAACATAGACAAGGAAGTAGAAGCAACTGTTCGAGGCTGAAATACCTGCCAAGAAGTTAAACAGAACCCAATCAAGGCTACAGCTCATCCTTGGCCAAACCCCAGCAAACCGTGGTTCAGAATTCACATTGACTTTACCGGACCAGTATAAGGACACACACTACTCCTGTTAGTGGATGCATATTCCAAATGGATAGAAGCCACAACAATAAACTCAATGACAGCCTGATCACTTATCAAGATCATGCGAGAGATTTTTGCAAGACATGACATCCCAGACACACTAGTTAGCGACAATGGTACACATTAAGTGTCTGCCAAGTTTGCTGAATTCTTGAGGGAAAATGGAGCAGTACATGTGAAAACACCAACATATCACTCTTCAAGTAATGGGCAGGTTGAACGGGTAGTAGAAACTATAAAAAAAACTGTCTTAAAAACATGTCAAGGGAGATTGGCATACACGTCTTACGCGTGTTCTTTTTATTTTGTTCAGTAACTATACTATCATTATATGATGTGTGAACCCAAATCTTTTATATGCTCACCAGGAGTGTTATATAGGTAATTGCCACCCTCTGCGACGCAGGTTATTAGGGGCCATTTTCATTACACTTTTAATTGTTTTTCACCTGCTTCCCTGGTCGCTTGGTCTAAAGCGCTCTCGCAGTAAACTAAACTGCTGATGACAAGATCGAGATTCGACTATCGGCCAAGTGTACTGGGGGAGGTTTTTCCAAAATGGTTCTCCCTTATCCTTCCATGCAAATGAAGGTACATTTCCTCTAAATATAAACTTTCTAATCCCTAAAACCACTAGCGTAAGCATATAACCCGAATGGGCAGTAAGACGTGGTGCTGAAACAAAAGTCTTCCTTCCGAAAGGCTGGACAGGGTAGAATATTCAGTAAAGCGTGATACACACGCTCGCTGAAAATAGAAAGCAGAATCTGCCTCAGAGGAGCATAAATTTACACACATTAAGTTGACCCATGATGCATTGCAAAGCTAATATAAAACAGCTGACTATCAACAGATTTTATTTTCTACTAGATAAACATATATTTTAGATCATTGTCCCGATGGATGTTTACGAAATATAATGTTGTGCCGTGGCACAATACAATACATCGATACGTTTTACATTACCGGGTTATTTCAAATCTCCTCGCAACGGTCAAAGAAGCTGCCTGCTAGTTTCTGGCTGAAGCGCATGCGTTGACAAAGATGGTTGTTTCTCAGATTTGATTGGTTCCTCTATGCCTAGCATCATGAGCAGAGTGGACTAGTAGAGAATAGTTGAACTTAAGCAGAAAAAGCTCGCGCCGATTAAGCGGAAATCTTGTGATTGGCTTAGAGCGCGTCACATGACCACGTTTCTGTCCTGTACTAGTTTTTCACCGAAAGTGTGAATACACAGTAACACTTCACAATCCAGTCTTTTGGCAGAATGAAGCCTTACACCATGTGACCACTAAGGTGAGCGATGCACTTAATAGAAACAAAATATTTATATTTTAATGGCTAATACATTTTTTGATTTCTTTATTTTCGAAGATGGGTATAAATATTGAACCGGTTGGTGCCACTACCACTCTTGGAGAAGGACCCCACTGGGATAACAAAGCCAAGGTTCTTTATTATGTGGACATCACCAACTCTACAGTGAACAAGTATGATCCTGCCACTAAAAAATTGAACACTGTTAAGATAGGTGAGTATTAAATATCATAATATAAATCTTTATTGATTTAATAAAGAAAATAATGAGAATTATTTTAAAATTATATTATTTAAAAACGAAAAGAATGATAATTATTTTAAAATTATCTCTAATTGACAGAGCGTAACAAAGTTTGTTTTAGCCTGATGATTTTGCATTTAGTTGGTCTATCTTTCCGGGTCTTTGTAACATAATTTGGCAAGGGTATTCTTTGAACATAGGCTGAATGATGTATGCATTTACATAGTTTTGTTTCAATCTGGTTACCCGTTTCAATATGGAGGCTGGTAAAAATAGTTTTTTGTTAGCCCCTCTCCCCCCAGTTCACCCGACCAAGATTAGATCATTGATCATCCCGTCCTAGGCAGCCTAGCTCAACACGAAACTAGCGCATTAGCTAATTACGTCGAGGCGGGTCATGTAATGAATCAAATCCTTTCAAAAATGTTTATTTTACCTCAGTAAAGAATCTAATTAAGAATTCATAGGCCTAATGTATATTAATGAAAAACTATAGGATTTTTAAATAATGTTACCAAATTCAAAATGTAAGGTCATATATTTATAATATCAAATTATCTCATGGTGGCTACAAAATATATTTTACAAAACTCTCTGACTACTTTTTTCCAGTTTTAATGGTGGATAATGACTTGTTGTATCTATTATTAGTCACATAAATCACCAGTATCAATACTTTTCTTTCAATACCAGTTATTCTAGTATCGATACCAACCTTTTGATATTTTACTAATATAAGTACTTCTTACCCGATATCGAAAGATTTTAATTTACCTACTTTTATTCTTTTCCCCACTTTATTTTTCCAATCATTTATTAAATTAATTCATCTTTTATTATTATTGTGTTTATTTTTCTATCGCTAAATGAAAGTATCGATACTGGGAAATATTGATAGACTTCTCATTCATTTTTTCCTTACTCAAATAATGATATTTTACCAGTATCACATGCCCCTAACACTGCCCTGAACTGGAGAGAAAGATCAAAGAAAAAAAAAGAACTCTCACCTTAAAGAGAAGGCTGGTAGAAGTGGGCTAGTCCATTTCACAGGGGGTGGAAGAGGTGTTAGGTAGTTATGTGTGGACACAAACCCATTAGGTCATTTTTACAACCACTCTAATTTTATGACAGACTAGCAGGCTGGAGGCAATATTTTCATAAATTTTTCACTTTACAGTATACTCCCATTTTTTTTTTATCCTGGCCACGGCAGCAACCAGGTAAATCCACCTTCGCTAAATCAGAAATTGATTGTAGTAAAAATTTTAAAACCCCATAAAGATTTTAAAGAAACAATATTGATACCTTGGTAATTTCTAAAAAATTAAAAATAACCAAAACGACAAGACAGGTAGGGTACAGTCTTAAAACATCACACTACAAAAACAATAATATATTTCAAGATAGTAATCTTTTTTAAACAACAGACAAATAGCACACCAAAATCCAAAGAATAAATTCAATCAACTGACAGGGAAAACAAGCGCCAACAGCGTGGGCTTGATGAAGTTTGGGGAAAGAGATGGAGGAAATGAGACGTTTGTGTTATTAGTGGGGGTGAGTGGAGGAAGCCGAAAAGGTACGGCATTTTCATAATGAGTAGTCTAGGTTGCACTTAGGACTTTTCTCAAGCTGATGATGTGCTGGTAAGCATAATCATCATAAATGAGACGTGTTCCATCAGATTGCTCAGTTCTCCAGTTACAAATTTTAGTCAATTTCGTTCCTACAATTTTAAGCTTGCAAGCACTGTAATTCACCAACAAATTCCAGTAAATTCTAGCTTTTTTGTGAAATTCCCTGTGTTTTACAGATTTTTTCCAAACATAAAAAAACCTGTATTTTCCCGTTGCGTGGCAATCCTAACAGGGTTCCTACGCGTCCTGGAAAACCTGGAATTTTAAAATATTTCTTCCAGGCCTGGAAATATTATGGAATTTTCTAGGTTGTCCTGGAAATTCCTTTGTCCATTTTTTTAAATACATTGTCCTATACATACATAATCACGCGGTTTCCTTAAAGCCATGCATCTACACCATACTCTCTAAGAACATTCCATAACATACTCCTATTGACCCGATTGTACGCTTTTTTCTGAACATGACCGTACATTATTATTGTAAACATTAGATAACCTTTATTATATTTGTACCTAAGAAATAAAACGTAACTAAAATATTATTAATATAACAACTATCTGTAAGTGATTTATTTAGTTGTGATATTTAACACACACTTTCTAAACTGATTGATTATATCTGCACACGATTTATAAACTAAATTATATTTAGAATAGACACAACATCCAGCCCCTGACCTTTAAACTCATCACTGAAAGGGGAAACTCACATTTCACCCGTGATTATTTGCAAGTAATGTTATGTTATATTTTAATAACTCATTGCGTCATGGAATACATTAATAACTTAACAAAAGATGCGGAAAGGTGCATGCTTAGGGGAGTTAGGAGCCCGAATAATATATATATATTTAAATAAAATAAACTATGTACTGACAGGGTCGTAGTAACGGGGGGTGCTTGAGGGGTGCCATCAAGCTGTAGATTTAAAAAATATGAAATGTAAGATTGCGAAATTTATTTAAACACACGATTAAAAAGACGTATCTAATTCTCCTCTAAGAATAAAAATGGCGACTAGATGAAACTTCATCCGAACACAAAATGTTTGTCTATATTTAGTAAAGTCTGCTATGAATATGTGACGGGCGAAGTACAAACATTTCAAGCTAAGTGGAGATAGCCAAGCGGAAGTAACTAAGGGTCGTGTCTGCTTAGGAATGTGGTCTCTCTGTGTTGCCATCTGTGAATGGGAGTAGCAAGCAAGACAAGCTGTTGGTGAGCAAACAGCTAGTGCGGTACGCGCAATGTTTCGTGCCAAGGGAGGGCAGCAGGGGCGGAAATAAAACGACCGAACGTGAACGGAGCCGTGCGGAGAATGGCCCGAACGGAAAACGGAACGTAGTTCAAATTTAGTTGAGAAGCGTGTGACAGTTTAAATGTGAAATTTGTATGCCTTTATTGATTGATTTGCGTATAAATTGGTGCACTGTGCCACGTGTGCGTGTGTGTCGAAATGGGGCCTACAATGTTGTCGGGAGCACAAGGCAGAAAACGAAAAAAACAAACAAGAGGAAGATAACATAGTCCAAGCCAGTCATTGGAAAAAACCAGTGTGCTACCACTACCATGAGGTATTGAAAAGTAGGCCATCTCCATCAAAACGCTTAGAAATTGTAAACTTTACCAAAGTAACTAAGAATGTAACTGGTATTGTAATTGTACATTCAGAGGGTTCTACACCAAATCTTAACAATCTTTCTAACATTTACTCCTTATACAGATGTACAGGAACAGGATTTGGAAAATGAACCAACCAAAATTCAACTAAATTTTTTATGATCACACAACATGGTCTGATTTTAATGACCATGTAAGATGCTTATTAGTTGAACATGGTCCAGAACAAAATAAAACTGGTAGTTTTCTTTTATCAATTAATACAGAAAAAAGGCATTTCATGGGAAGGTGGTTCCATAAAAAAAACTTTTGACCGGAGAAATTGTACAACGAAATCGGATAATTTACAATGAAGAGAACAAATCTATTTATTGTTTTCCCTGCATGCTATTTGGAAATCATTCTAATTCATGCTTGGCAAATCCAAAAGTAGGATTTTCTGACTGGAAAAAATTACACCCTCGAGTTCCAGAGCATGGAAATTCGGTCAAGAGAACCGTGAATGCTATTTATATAACTTTGAAAAACTTTGAAAAAAGGATTAAAGAGGGCAGAACAATTGATACTGAACTACAGGAAATGATCATAAAAGATAAATGAGAAGTGGTGGCACATTCTCAGAATTATTGTTGATAGTATTTTGTTTTGTGCAATCAACAACTTGACTTTTCAAGGTTCAAGTACAAACATACACGAGGCCAATAATTGTGGTATTAAAAAAAAATCTATATTTTGTTTATCATTAAGATAAACAGATAAAAGAGCATATTACCTTAAGCAAAGAAAAAAAAAAAAGAATTCGAAATTACTTTTTTTCCAACAATTCAAAACAAGCTCACCAATTTAATAGGTGACACTGTACGCCAAGAAATATTAATATATATAAGAGAGGTAAAATATTTCTCAATTTAATCTGATTCTACACCAGATGTATCCCATCATAAACAAATGTGCCAGATTATTAGGTATGTAAAAGTTTCACAGGGTGTTTACTCCAATGAAGAAAGTTTAATTTATTTCATAAAAAGAAGTAAAACAACTCGAGCTGGTTTAACTGAAGAGATTATACAAAAAGTAGAAGCCGATGAACTTGATATTCATAATTGCCGAGGGCAAACATACGCTAATAGTTCAAATATGGTGGGGAAGTATTCAGGAGTCCAGCAGGGCTATTATGAACACTCTACGCAAAGTTAGTTGCTACTACTAGTTAGCTTCACTTTCGAAGAAAATATAGCGTTTGGGTTATTATGACCACCACACTTTGTATCGTCTGCTAGTTTTAGCTTCGACTTTGCTTGTAGTGTTAACGCACAGAATAAAATCAGTTTGCGTCAACAGTTGGCAGCACTTTTCCAATGAATATTTATTACCTTTTAAAAAGTTAGAGGCTAGAAATAAGGTACATTTATTTCAAGAATGTTGGTATTCACGACTGAACATTATTAATTTATTTTTATTTTCCCAAACAGCTGATCACAAGTCACATTATTTGCCAGAACGATTTAACCTAGCTTAATATAATAAATCTCTTGCGTCATTTTTCTTTGCCTACGGTTTGAAATGAAAAAATACTAGGCCTACATTATTCAATTCACATAACATATTGTAGTCAAAAAAGCATGTGAGCTATGCATTAAAATAGTAATGTCACACGGGGAATTAAATAAATTAGTATGAGAAGTTGGTTAATAAAGAAGAAACAAATGTTTTTTTGTAAGATGTAGGCTTTACGACCCACTGCTTTATTCTTCATATATTCATGTTGATACTGGAACAAGTGTTTTTTTATTATAATTAAAAATAATTTCAACATTTTATAATGTAGACTTCTTATATTTAGGCCTATTTTAATTTAAAATAACTTAAGTTATAACTAAAAAAATATATGCCTTATAAAAATTTGTTTCAAAAAACAACACTTATAAAACAGTAGATAATTTTTTTTTCGCTTTCTTAGTTAACCTATTTTAAAACCGTTCTCGATTTTGTCAAGCAAAAAATTGAACGTTCAAAGATATAGGCCTACAGTAAGATCTTTTAAATTTCATGTTGTTATATTGAGTTGAGGTTAGATATAGAGAACTTATCTATATGGTACTCCACTTGAACATATATAAGGCGAATTTGTGCTAATTTTATTAATTTACAGTTTTAAAAAGGTCCTCACGTTTGAGATTGAATCAAATAAGCGGCGTGAAGATCTTAGAAAATAAAACTAATTACTTAAAGTTGATGAAAGCATTCAAGATCTCCCAAAAATTGTGTTCACACTGAATATTTTCGACAACTTAATGTCAGTCGTCCTACTATGTTAACAAAAATAAAGTGAACGAGAGGGTGGTTTGGATGGCTAAAAATAATAAAATGCATCTTTTACCTAAAGTGAATTATTGAGACTTTAGTTAAGTGATTAAGAATATAAGGATATTATATTTATTTATAATGGGTTGTTTGCAATTTATTCACTTCAGTAGCATAACTAGGTTTAACTACTAATTATTGGTTTCAGATAACTTTAGTAAACCTTTTATGATTAAAACAACCTAGGCCTAAACCAAACCGCATGCAAATATTAAGCTAGGGCGTAATTAGTTATTTCCAGTCTTGGCTGCAATACTTCATAGGCCTACAACTCACATTAATGTGGATAGGATAATAACTACTACTGTATGTACGATTCAGTTTAAATAGGATTACATCATTAAAGTTTTGTTGGGGCATCTTAAACATATTAGGCCTACGTTTTATCATTTTATCACCTGAATTATCAGTGTGTTGATTTTGAATAGTAATGCATTTTGATAGTGTTGTGTTTCAAATAAAATATTCTTTTAACATTCGTGTAAGTGTACTATCCCCACTCTTGGCCTACATTATGATATAGGCCTATTTCAAGCTAGATTATGTGAAACACACACAAGTTTTTGAGGTTATTATATTGGGCTAATGAGATGGCAAATGTAAATAATGTAACACAAAACGTAATTTATTAGGCGTTTTGTGTGTGTTCACATAATCTAGCTTTAAATAGGCTTATATCATAATGTAGGCCAAGAGTGGGGATAGTACACTTAACCTGAATGTTAAAATGATGCCTCAACAAAACTTTAATGATGTAATCCTATTTAAACTGAATCGTACATACAGTAGTAGTTACTATCCACATTAATGTGAGTTGTAGGCCTATGAAATTTATGCAGCCAAGACTGGAAATAACTAATTACGCCCTAGCTTAATATTTGCATGCGGTTTGGTTTAGGCCTAGGTTGTTTTAATCATAAAAGGTTTACTAAAGTTATCTGAAACCAATAATTAGTAGTTAAACCTAGTTATGCTACTGAAGTGAATAAATTGCAAACAACCCATTATAAATAAATATAATATCCTTATATTCTTAATCACTTAACTAAAGTCTCAATAATTCACTTTAGGTAAAAGATGCATTTTATTATTTTTAGCCATCCAAACCACCCTCTCGTTCACTTTATTTTTGTTAACATAGTAGGACGACTGACATTAAGTTGTCGAAAATATTCAGTGTGAACACAATTTTTGGGAGATCTTGAATGCTTTCATCAACTTTAAGTAATTAGTTTTATTTTCTAAGATCTTCACGCCGCTTATTTGATTCAATCTCAAACGTGAGGACCTTTTTAAAACTGTAAATTAATAAAATTAGCACAAATTCGCCTTATATATGTTCAAGTGGAGTACCATATAGATAAGTTCTCTATATCTAACCTCAACTCAATATAACAACATGAAATTTAAAAGATCTTACTGTAGGCCTATATCTTTGAACGTTCAATTTTTTGCTTGACAAAATCGAGAACGGTTTTAAAATAGGTTAACTAAGAAAGCGAAAAAAAAATTATCTACTGTTTTATAAGTGTTGTTTTTTGAAACAAATTTTTATAAGGCATATATTTTTTTAGTTATAACTTAAGTTATTTTAAATTAAAATAGGCCTAAATATAAGAAGTCTACATTATAAAATGTTGAAATTATTTTTAATTATAATAAAAAAACACTTGTTCCAGTATCAACATGAATATATGAAGAATAAAGCAGTGGGTCGTAAAGCCTACATCTTACAAAAAAACATTTGTTTCTTCTTTATTAACCAACTTCTCATACTAATTTATTTAATTCCCCGTGTGACATTACTATTTTAATGCATAGCTCACATGCTTTTTTGACTACAATATGTTATGTGAATTGAATAATGTAGGCCTAGTATTTTTTCATTTCAAACCGTAGGCAAAGAAAAATGACGCAAGAGATTTATTATATTAAGCTAGGTTAAATCGTTCTGGCAAATAATGTGACTTGTGATCAGCTGTTTGGGAAAATAAAAATAAATTAATAATGTTCAGTCGTGAATACCAACATTCTTGAAATAAATGTACCTTATTTCTAGCCTCTAACTTTTTAAAAGGTAATAAATATTCATTGGAAAAGTGCTGCCAACTGTTGACGCAAACTGATTTTATTCTGTGCGTTAAAACTACAAGCAAAGTCGAAGCTAAAACTAGCAGACGATACAAAGTGTGGTGGTCATAATAACCCAAACGCTATATTTTCTTCGAAAGTGAAGCTAACTAGTGGTAGCAACTAACTTTGCGTAGAATGTCCATAATAGCTCTGCTGAAGTGTCTCCAGATGTTATCACATTTTTTTGGAACAGTACAAGAACTGTACAAATTATTTGCTTTCAGTCTCAAAAGGGTAAGAAATATTATCCAACAAACTTTCTACCACCCTCAAGCGTCACTGTGATACAAGATGGGCATCCAAATATTCTGATGTCCATGCACTTTATTCATAGTTTGATAAAATCGTCGAGGAAATTTCTAACAACCCTCAATTCCATGACTGTCTATCAATGGTTAAAAGTATTTTTAAACAAATTAATTTTAAGTTTTTTTGTTACTTCTGTTATGTGAGACAAAATACTAAATCATATCTCCCACGTGAATGAACAGCTACAGTACAAATATATGACCGTGGAGTTAAGTCACATGACTGGATTTAAAGATGCTTTACAAGATATCCGAGATACAGGGATTGATGTTATACTGGATGATGCGTCGAACATCTGTGCTGCAACAACTCTTGAGATTGACAGCTTCTTCGAGGAGAAAATAGCAAATAAGAGGAAAAGACTGATTCTGGAAGAAAGTAAGGACACTGTTTTGACAGGAAAACAAAATTTCAGTATGGAAGTTCGTGTTATTTTGAACAGCAGTGTTAGAACAAATGGAATGGCGATTTAAATGTTTTAGTGAAGTGTTTGATGACTAATGTTTTAGCGGGCAAGTTTTTGCATTCAATGTGAGTAGAAGATTTAAAAGCTAGTGCAAAACTGTTAGAAAAAGATCACCATGGGTCAAATGAACCGTGCAAACAAGATAACACAATATTTATATTTTATATTTAGCACCGCGTCTTACTACCCGTTCAGGTTATACGCTTTAAGTACTAATTACTCTAATGGATTAGGAATTGGGAAGGTTTAAATAGAGGAAATGAACCCGCATTTGCGTGGAGGGAGAGTGGNGTTCACTCGACCGAGATTCGAACCTCGATCTTCTCGTCCTCAGCAGTCGAGCTCAACACGACAAGCGCGTTAGCCAACTACGCCACCGAGGCGGGTGATAACAAAATAAAATTACAAGTAACGAAGTCACGGATGCACATCCTACACTTTTAACGGGTGTGACTCTCGACTGTCTATTATCTGGTACAGATATATGCACGCTTAAAGTTAGCAGATAAATATGATAAGGATCTGGATGCTTCTGAAATAGAGGGGGAAATAGTGATGGACATAATCGAATTATTTCAAGAATCGAATAATCATTCGATCTATTTAATAGATTTGATTCAACGTTAAAAAAAAATCTCTCAAACCGTTCGTGTTGTTTGCTTTTAGTTGATTAGGAAGGTAAAATTTAAAGGAAATGAGTATAGAGATAGCCTGGAAACATTCATAGTCATAAGGTCGATTTTTCTCAGCACTTATGGCAAGGGAGTGGTAAGAGAATGAATCGGCCAGTTCGAGTTAAGTCAGCTACTGTTTTCATTCAAATGATTTTGAAAGAATCGAATGAATCGACTCTACTCATTCATCCGATTGTGTCTATCATTAGAGGGAAATAGCTAGTTTTAAGTTTCAGGCCATTTCTTTATTTGAAAAATGTCAGGATTTTTCAAAAGCAACCTCTCTTTACCTATTAAATTTAATCCACAAATGTCCATAGCCACATTTTATCCAAACTTAATAATTGCTTTCAGATTATTTTTAAAATTGCCAATTACATATTCTTCATTCAATTAAAAATATTAATTTTTTTTTCTTTACTACAACACCTATTTAAGCTCATATAATCAGCACAAACTATCGAAGAAGATTATTTATATAAGTTAATTATTAATAAAAGGATTATTAAATTATAATAAATATTTAATGCAAAAAAGTTACTATTTAATAGAATTAGCAAATTATAAACGGGACAATACTTGCAAGACATATTAATAATAGCAAGATTTTTGTTATACAGCTACCGGTATTGTATTACATCTGAAACAGGTATACAATACAATATGACGCCATCACCTGCTCCGATAAGACTGGGTGGAAATGGAATGGGTGGGGAGAGGGGCGCCAATTCCTCCAGCTACGGCCTTGTGTATTGACTGATGTGTATTTTGCCAAGATTACTTTATACACTTGTCCTGGAGGAGTTGTAGAAAATCCTTGAAATTACCTGGGAAAAAATTCATGATTTTGTGTAGGAACCCTGCACAAGTATTGATAGTAGTAATTTTATTTTCTGTCTCACTTGGCCACCAAGGAAAATATCCACGTCAAATCCAAGAGGAAATATTTTAACTTAGAATTCAAATATAAAACTTAAGACTCTAGTAACAATAAGAACATGACATAGGCCTAATTCTCAACATGATGTTACCAGTAGCATAATTATGAGGAGGCTTGAGCCCCCTACCATAGTTTGGGGATACCGCTAAATCTATGCAGATCCGAAGAGAAAGTAAAATGTGGGGGGTGAGGGGGTATAACCAGTTAAATATTGTGGTCAAGGAAAATATCAAGTGCCACATATCCTTGTGTTTATCCTACCTACAGTAGCCCCATGGCTTCTTTGGTGCTGACTAACAGCTCACAGCTGATGGCTTTGAAAATTTACCAGACCAAATTATGTATCCCTACACCGAACCATATGATCTGCAAAAACATGTGTTTAGTAGCTGTCACTTCTGACGGTCAAAATTTAGGTATATACCTAAATGTTTACTGTCAGAAGTCAGTTGTGAGCTGTCAGCACCAAAAAAGCCATGGGGCTACTGTAGTAGTTCTAATTGATTGTTTTAAAGTCCAGGAAATGCCCTAAGTCTTGAAGATTGCGATGATTTTCGTGACAGTTAAGCCAACTCTAATTTAGGCTTATTTATTATTTTGTTAGTTTATCACGTTTGTAATAGTAAAAATATAAATTATCAAGTCAACAAATACCAACAAAACACCTTCCAAAAAAAGCTTCTAGGTGTATATAATGGTTAAAAAATATTTGCCTCCGGCGGTTGGGGTAGCGCCCCTTCTTAACCCCCCCCTCCCCCACTTTGCAATCCTGCGTACCTCACTGAATGTTACACAACTACTTTGCATTCCTTGACTGGAGGAAGTGAGGTTTGATGTTCACAGAACTAGTATTACCAACATGCTAGATCTATGGATTTGTATGACAGTTCAGCTGAATCTTTTAGCGTACTACTCATAATTAAACATCTCTATTTGAAAAGTCTGCGTAGGGCTGCATTCGTAAATGAACTAATACCCTAATGAGGTCTATGAAAAATTGCATAAAGGTAAAGAAAACCTGAAAACTAGATTAGAAATCTTCAAAAATGTTTTTTTTTTCTTCGCAGGAGGAGGACCAGTGTCACTTGTGGTTCCCATTAAAGGCAAGAAAGAGCAGTTTGTAATCAGTGTGGGTCGCAATATTGCCATCCTGACCTGGGACGGTAAGAGTACTGCTCCCACCAAAGTAGAAACACTCTGTTCAGTCGATTCTGATGGAGACAAAATAAGGAATAGGTTCAATGATGGGAAAGTGGATCCGACCGGTCGACTTTGGGCAGGTAATTACTACCATATATATATATATATATACAGTAGCCCCATGGCTTCTTTGGTGCTGACTGACAGATCACAGCTGACGGCTTTGAAAGGTTACCAGACCAAATTATGTATCCCTACGCCGAACCATATGATCTGCAAAAACATGTGTTTAGCAGCTGTCACTTCTATCAGTCAAAATTTATGTATATACCTGAATGTTGACTGTCGGAAGTCAGCTGTGAGCTGTCAGTCAGCACCAAAGAAGTCATGGGGAGCTACTGTAGTGATACTTTCAACTTAGTGGTATTATTCTTAACTTGACTTGTATCCATTGTAGGGGCTCCCTTTAACCGGTTGATTGTAAGTGAAGTATCATTTTTTTGAAACAAGAGCCATTTCCGGACAAATCGGCACGTAGCTGGTTAATTATAGTTGACAACAGCGAAAGAGCTAAGGGAATTACCCGTCTTAGCTATCACTTGATCTCATGCTGTTGCTAGAAGTGAGTTGATTGGTGCTATTTGCCGTAGTCAGAGGAATCTTACATAGTTAGCAGAAACTAGTTAGTGTGTTCTAGAGCTGGGCTCTAGAGAGTTGGCTGCACGCAGTTGATTGATTGTGTGCTAGTGTCGTAAAGGAACGCAAGGCACTTGCCATGTGCGTGTTGATATACAGTAGTGTTAGTGTGCGATACCTAACTAGAGGATTTGTGGACTTAGACCGAAACTTAGAATGTGACATAGGTTTACAGGTGACCTGGTGAACCCCAACCTTCGTCACCATGACGACTGTTGTATTGTTTCACTTTATTTTAATAAACTCAATAGTAATAGTAATCGTCAGCCATTCATTCACCCTATCCTTACTGAACCCATCACATTTTAGTCTCACAGTGATGTCGGGGCTGTCTCGTAACATATTGGTGATCGTAAAGCCTTGTGCTCTTACAGTGTATATTAATTAAAATATTAATTTGTACTAATGCAGAGCAGCCTACATTTTCAAAAGTCCTATTCTTTTTTACTAAAATATAATTTTCATACAAATACATTTTTTTATCATCTGTTTGATAATATTGATACCTTCTTTAACTTAAAAAAGAGTATTATTGATGAACCATTTAAAGGCTCCATTCTTAATTTCAGGTACGATGGGTCCAGAGAGTAAACCTGCCGAGGTAGAACTGGGTAAAGGATCATTATTCAGTTTTTCCAAGGACTTGATGACTCCCACAACTCATCTCACTAACATAAGCATAGCTAATGGGCTGGCCTGGACACAGGATCGAAAGACTATGTACTACATCGATTCACTTGATTTAAGTGTTGATGCTTTGGATTTTGACACAACAACTGGGAAGATATGTAAGAACAATCTATTGAAATGATTTATTTTCTCTTTTAATTTGCGATTTAAACCGGTAACTATATTCAAAACTTCAGAAACTACTAATTCTTATATGTGGCTCAAGCCCCAAAAAACATTAGTTTCAATTAAAACACCGGCCGAAAAAGCCTTCAAAACAAATAGTAACATATTTATGTTTTTCCAGATGCTGTAACCATTTATGCTGATGGTATTTTTGGATTAGTATCAATTTAAATCTAATTCAAATAAAAGTTTTACAATAAAAACAATGCTAAATAATTATGTAAAAAAAACTGTTTGCTTTTTTTTTTTACAGCCAATCGACGTAAGGCATTTGATTTTAAGACTAATGGTATTGACGCTTTTCCAGACGGCATGACCATAGACACAGATGGTAATTTGTGGGTGGCTTGTTTTAAAGCTGGCCAGGTAAATATCGCTAAAAATATAATTGCGTATTAATTTAAGGGGTACAACACAAATTTTAGTTCCACATTTTATTATATTTTATATTGTTTAAGGTCATTCATCAAAAATTTTACTGCACAATATTAACAACTGTAGAGTTATCATAAGCAATAAAATAGTGATTCAATGGGTTAACATCACTACAGTTCACGAGTTGTAAGGGGTACAACTTACTTTTTTCTTGTGCGATTGTTTAACTAAAGTATATGTATGGGTCTCTATAAGGAAAACCTCTTATTACTTTAGGAGGTAATTTCATTATATCTGGAAGAAGGTACAGGTAAGATGGATAGAAAAACATAATAGGACTGAACACAATATGGCTGTTATAATGAAAAGAGCACGGTTCACACTTTACATTGCTGCCCTTGGACAAAGTGGTAATGACTGCTTCTTGAAGAAAATCATTTGTTACTGCCAAATCTCCTGACCTAGGCTTCATTCTAACTAAACTCATCGTAAGGGAGGGGGGTTGAAACGCAAAACACAACTTCCTAAAAGAGGAAACTAAAAATATAAAAGGGAGTAGAGGGAAATTTTAAATAAGGATAGAACACGTGTTTTTTTTAATCTCTTCTTTTAGGTCTAAAGACTTCTTCTATTAATTTTTTAATCTGGTACTGAAGATGTTTAGCCATTAGGCAAGAACGAAGCTTAGTGGGTCATTAGTGTGAGTGGCGTTGATTTGCTTGCCAAGCGCGGTTCATTTGTCCGAGAAGTGACGTCGTAACGTGAGTGGCACAGAAGTACAGTCCTGAGCACACCACTGCGGCACTATATATGCTGCTTTTCAGACTTAAATAACTGCATATTACTACTAGCTCTATGGGTTAATAATTTATAAATGAGTATACTTGGAACATAATTCATCTACTTGTACTTATTACGTTAGATTAGTTAAAGATATATAGGTTGGTTAAGAATAGTTTTAAATATCAACAAATATCCAAACCGGGACAGGTACTAAGTGTAAAAATTAGGAAGGAATATGCCAGCATTTACCTGAAGACAAGAAAATCATACCTTAGTGACCACCCGCCCTCCCCCACTTCGAGTGTACATTGCCGTTATTCAAACTGACCATTTGAATGATATTAGTTAGCTATTGCATAATTAGCTCTACCATTAATTAGGATTATTTGAAATGACAGTCAGACCTTCATTTACTATTAATGTCGATGGTTATATATATAAATAATCACATTACATACATGTTATGTATATAAAGATGATTAAAAATAAACAAGAAACAAATATGTTGAACATACTTTAAAAAAACCTGTACAGTAGTATTCAAATGGATTTACATTTGTGTGAAAAACTTTATAATGTCTTGCTGCACAGTAAATTTCGATGAGGACTGTACCACTCCATGTGACATGGACCTCTTTCTTCTATAAAAACACACTTTTACAGGAACACAGAATTTATTGCTGTCTAAATTATGTCTGCAATTACTATAGTTGTCAGTGTTGTGGGGTGTTAATTCACCCTCTTCAGTGAACTCAGACTGACCTCACATACATCATTTGAGGTCCTTACGTCACCCTTCTCCCCACAGGAGACAATCTTCTGCAAGCCGACTAAGCCTTCTCTCGGAGGTTTAAGGGAACACCGTGTCTGAACGATGTCCCTGAGGGGTGACGTAGTGTCAGTACACCCTCCCCTCCCACATTCATCCCCTAAGGGAAGTGGTAGCCCATGATATACTATCAAGAAGCTCCGTAATTACAAAGGTTTACTCGCATACACCTGTCTCGATGGCGTAGTAGGCTAACGCGCTAGTCATGTTTAGCTAGACTGTCGGGGATGAGGAGATCGAGTTTCGAATCTCGGTCGGGTGAACTGAGGGTGATTTTTCAACCTACCCAATTCCTAATCCATTAGCATAATTGGTGACCTGGTGGTCTAAGGGTAAGGTGTCGGACTTCTGTGCTGGGGTCCGGGGTTCAATCCTCGGTACCAGCACAGATTTATCTGATTACCAAACCCTTCCTTCACCTCTGACAAGACATCTTGTGAATGTGGGGAATGCCAGGTCTCCACCGTGGCTCGGATCCCACGTTAAACTGTAGGTCCTCCATTTCATCTCACAGTCACCCTACCATTACACATTAGCGTGAGTGCGTATAACCTGAACGGGTAGTAAGACGCGGTGATAATAATAATAATAATAATTAGCTTAATTAGTACTTAAGCGTATAATCCAAACCGGTAGTAAGACGCGGTGCTAGATAGAAAGAATAAAATACATACATAGCACTTCTTAATTTCTAATATTTATAAACAATCGATCAATCAATTTGTATAACCTTTAACAAAGACAAAAGCTTATATTATACTTAGATTACAACTATACAAGATTATAGAAAATGAACAAAAGACATATTTGCATACAAACTTACGCTGGCCATGCATAGGCCACTATCTTAACATAGTAAAATACATAAAATTGGACACACTCATCTTAACATTGTAGAGCACATGACAATTTTAGTTTGTTTGAGGGAAAGGGTTCTTAGAAGTGCTCGTAATTAGTTTTCCTCTATTAAGATATATCCAAAGAAGTAATATGAAACTAATAAAAGAAATGGGTGGAGCCTACTTTACGTGTGGTGGCAATGTTTTAATTGACTCGCATGAGCTTTTCTTGTTGGAAAACCTGTATCTTGGTCCATCAGCTGGAACGTGACTGGTTTCAGGAAGCGTTCGACTACCGTTGGCTCGGACCATCTGTAGCAGAGCTTGACGGCTATCCCGTCAGCCGCTTTGCTGAGTCGATGAACTTTGTACATTACTTGGTCTCTCTCCCACCTTGTACGGTACAGGGTATCTGGTCTGGTTGTAGCATTCAGCCGTCGTCTCGTGGGCTCTCCTCAGTTACATCCAAGCTCTCTCCCATCTTTCTTACAATTATTAATTGTATTCTTAGTTGTAATGGCACAATTTTGTGAATATTTGATTTCTCTAATGAATTCATACAGCCCTTGCTTAACTATATCATGTTGTGGTTTGCAGGTTATCCAAGTGAACCCTAGAACAGGTCAGCTCCTGTCGACTGTCAGCGTTCCTTCTCCTCAGACAACCTCCGTCGTGTTTGGAGGGGAGAATCTGGACGAACTTTACATTACCAGTGCCAACAACCATCTGAGCCAGGAAGAACAGAAAAAGTACCCATATGCAGGTTACACCTTCCGCGTGACAGGCGTGGGTGCTAAAGGGTACCCGATGGAAGAAATACAGCTTTAACCATGGATAGTGATTTACAGCCTGTCGAATAAATCAAACACATGCCTACAAATACTAAGTATTTGTTTGATTTACTTGTCGGGCTGTAAAGTCTTGTGAAAGAGGAAATATGTTATTTTGTAGTTATCGAAATAAGCACAATTAAAAAAAGTTGTTTTTTTAAATGCACTCATTATGAAAGGTAATCATGATCCTTTTATTTTAGGTTGAACTTGTTTTTTTTCTGGTGATTTTAGAAGCAATTTTTTTTAAATTGATCAATTTAAAATTGTTTATGAACAAAGGGAGAAGTATAATGAATTGTATAATGGCATATATTTTTTACAATATTTTCAAAGTAATCCCATTAAACAATTGAGAGGAATTTGCATTTAATTATATTGTATTGTAACATATTGATTTATATACAAATAAAGCAATGATTGAAAGAAAATAGTGTTAAAACATTTATTCAAAGTAATTTTCAATATTGTATTTTTTATTTGTTTGAATATAAGAATCGAAGATTTGATATGATCGATGACATTCCAAATAAAATTATTTCAGTTTAATACTAACTCATTAAATCATCTTTATTTAAAATTATTTAAAATCCACATCAATGATATAACATAGTCTCACCGTCTGATCTGGTTTGCTGGTGATGGGGTGATCAGGGTTTGATTCCTGCTCGGGTATATTACAACTGGTTTTCTTTTAAAATCTGCATTTCTCATTGGAGTAGGCATGCGAGTAGCCATGAGTAATACACACTACACATATACAAACATATATGTTGAACATCTTACACTAAGTTGTTTCATGATATTTTATGTAAACAACTTCATGTGAAAATAGGCATAATCAAAATAAGGTTTAACGAGTTAATAATGCTAACATTTAACAAATTTACAGAGGATAAAAGAGTCTAGATAAAAGGTTGACATTTCAATAACAAAACAATAAAAAATATAAAGAAATATTTGTAATAGAGATTATAAAAGGAAAATTATTTTGAGATTTAAATCTAAGGTTATAAAATTCAAGGTACAGTATGTGTTTAAATAATAAAGTTGAAGTACAACCTATGAAACGAAAAATTATGAAGATAAACACTTGTTTAAAGTTGACAGTTAAAATTGTATAATAAGTAAAACTTTAAAATATATCTTATATAATTTTTTCGTTGTGATCAAACAAGAGTAAATAAATATATTGAGATAGTTTAAAATTAAAAGTTACTTAAGCAAACAAATGCATGCGTAGAGTCCAGAGCAAAATACAATATGCATCTGGAAAAACACCTTATTCCAATCCTCAGATCTGATGATGGTGAAACACAGAAACATTTAGTCGGCCAAGACCAACAATGACTCGGTTATCTTATCGATAAAGATACAGGATTTTCTTCTGGATACTACATATGCAATTGTATGTTTAACTTTTAATTTTAAAATTTTACAATATATTAATTTACTCTTGTTTGATTATAACGAAAACATTCTACACCATGTACTTTAAAGTGTTAATTTTTATTAGTAGTAGTAATATTTGAAAACAAAAGAAAATATTAAACAAATGCAATATTTAGTATGAAAGGTGACAACTTATTTTACAATATCTTACATCCATACAAAACCACCGGATTTCATTTTTTTTTACAAATTTTATTTTTAACGCACACTTTGCATTTTATCTTGGGTGTCATATCTTTGACTGGTACTCGTCTTGGAGGTGTTACTTTTGAAGTTTCAGTGAAGTTGATGATGAAGTCGAGACAGGTAAAGTCAAAGTAGGAATCTATTCTGGTTGTGCTAGACTTAGAAAAGAGCATAAGTGAATTAAAGATGTAGCATTTGGCTACAAGAAAAAAAGAGAACAAATCAACGATAACAAATACTCACCCCATTTCACCGTCCTGGCGGCACTGTGCTCCGAACCGAGAGGGACGACAACACTACCGACCGCAATTACACCGCACTAGACTATCAATTTACATATGTATCTGGAAGAAGACTCGCGCACCATTCGTATCACTACGCCATACGTCACTATCTTACGACACTATCTTACCCAGAATCGAAGTGTAGATTACTAAAAATTTATCTGACAGCATTTCCAGACCACATTTAATTTTTTAGAGTCTACAGGAATCTTCTTGGTGTAGACTGCTGTCATTGAAGTGCAAAAAAGGCGAGAACGGCCTTAAATCAATTGCGAGACCTTGTTTTTGTTTTGGTTTCTTGCTAATTAATCCCTGTAATGAACATCAGGCCTGAAAATTAATTCATTTTCTTCATGGTCACATTACTATTTTGTAAAGGTTCATCATGGCTTGACTTAAGTAGATATTAGTTTGATCAACATGATATTGATAAAATTCTAGAGTAGAAAATAAATCCACGAATGTTAAAACACTTTTAGGGGGAATTAATAATCATTTACACCTGGATTTCCAAAAAAATTGCAAAAGGAAAAGGGTCGTAAAGTGCAGAATAATCTTGCGGACAAAATAGTTTCAACGTTGGTATTAATGTCACCATCTCACCTTCCGCGTGACTTTCTGTATCAGATGGGATTAGTTCATTTTCTGAATCTGGATAAACTAATAAATCATCTACTTCGTCACCTAAACTTCTTTCATGAGAAATTATATGCTTGTTGCTTTCAATTCTCAAATTATCACTTTTTATCTTTGATATGTTGAGAAAGTAACACAATAATTCTTAAAACAAAAAACAAAAAAAAACCCAGAAAGTTTGTCTTATTTGGTAAAAACAAAGAAATCATAATAAAATGAAGACTCAAGTGCCATATAATGAAAGAGTTAAAGAGCTACTTAGTAGAAAACTATTCAAAAGTTTTGTGGATTTTGTTTTGATCAGTGTCATTAATCGACCCATGAATGTTTGGACATGGCAGCCTTAAATGAGTTAAAGTCATTTATGGGATCAAGTGGGTTAAATATACAGTTATTAAAATAATGCAATAAATTTTTATTGATGTATGTAAGGCCTTTAGACATTAGGAACAAGGACCCACTGAGAAAAAATAAACTTATTTCAACAATGTTATATAATTTTCAGCATAAACAAGAATACATATTTAGTTATGTATACACATTCATTCAATATACATATTAAAAACAAACTGTTGATTTTTAAAAAAAATTTTGTTGTCTAACTTAGTTCTGGTTCAATTTTCAAAAGGAAGGGCCTTATCTTACAGCTAGAAAAGTTACTAGATCTACTTTCATGTACTCATATGGCAGGTCATGTGTCACTTAATACATATAATCAATGAATAAAAACTAATAATTAAAACTATATCCCAGAGTTGTATCAATGTTTACCATAAAAAAAAAATACGTTAAATAGTTTATAAAAACACTTCCCTATGAAAATTGAACTGTAGGTAATAATTTATTTTGATTACTCTCATAACTTTATTGGATTAATTTTATTTTAGTAATTTTACAAACATGATGACAATTTGTACAGTAAAAAAAATATTAATAATTAATAAGAGCTAAGAAATTAAGACTAAAAATTGTGTCACAAAAAAAGTTTTTAAATTGAGTGATGGAGCCTTTTGTTCAACTCGAATAATTGCCTTAATAACACACTATATATAAAACACAACCTCGGTTAACCCATGGTTTATTATATAATTTATATTTGAGCTTTGACTTTTTACAATTTTCCCTCGAGAGATAGACATCTAGACTACTCAGTTTAAGAGAACATTGCGCTGGCTGACTCGCAGGAGGCATTAAGGGATATTGCACTCGTCGGGGGATCATTTTATTTTCAATTCATTTATTCATAACAATACTAACAAAATAAAAAAACATTAATCTTTAATAGCTTGTTAACAATGAGTATCTTTATTGAGCCAAAGAGGTTTAACAGGGCTGATATACCGTCTTAAGTTTTGAAATACCCTGACTTTTACAGGTTTTTAGAAACAATTATAAACATTTTTCCAGCATTTTATATGCAAATTAAAATGCATTTTTTATTATGGCCTTGAAATAAGAATTATTAAGGACAAGTGTATAACCGCAGTTTCTTAAACCACATGAATTGGAGATAGAACTTATAATTTAACTCGACTAAGTTAGGCTCTTCTACTCCATGTTTAGAACATTATTGTCAGTGGCGGCTTGTGTATAGGCACTGCGGAACTGCAGTACCCCCTAGTTCCACTTGATAACATTTAATATTAAGAGTGCTTTTTCCTTTTACTCTTTCTTTATTTTTGTAGTACAATATATATTCCTTAAGCTTAATGTCAATACTTTAGTAGCCATCCTCCAGTTTATGAAAAAAGATACAAAAAATCTTTGTAAGGAACTGTGCGCTTCACAGTGCCAGCGACGTGGTGTTTGACTGTTGTGCGCATGCGCACATAGGAAGGGGGTGGGGAGGAAGACGGGACTACCAGGTAGATAGAGCACTGTTGCTCTCGCAGTGCCGGCTCTGGCATGATGGTGGAAGGAAGTGTTTTTTTACTCAGCGTGTGTTGTGCTTAAAAACCGTGTACCATATTCTTGAATGAGATAATGCGTAGCTATTCTATTTGATTCATTTTTTTCCTGTTCTTTTATTTAACAGAAAGACTAAATGCGCTTGCTGTACTTTCAATGGAGAAAAATTTCCTCAATTGTCATCCAGAAATCAAGAAGAAAATTATTGAACTTTTTGCGCAAATTAAAACAAGAAGAATGGATTTCGTTTTTAAATGAATAGATCAAGCTTGAAATGTAACAATTTAAGTTAAAGTAAGTAAAAAAAATTTTTTTTTTTTATTTTGTTGTTGTTTTTTGTTTCTGGAGCAGCACCCCCACTAATTTTAGCTATGAGCCGCCACTGATTATTGTAAAAACACCTGAAAATTCATGTGACATTTTAAAATAGTTCTGACCTCTCCCCGTCACACCAAATACTCTCTGACCTTTTCAGGTGGGTATCAATCCTGTTTGAGATATCGTACATACAAAAAATTCCTGGTGGTCCCTAATTCCTGAGGTGTTGTTGCTGTCAAGGTGTCGACTGTTCCGCTGGATTGGATATCGACTCGACATGTGACAAAGTTCGTAGGGCCTCGGCTCGCTGATGGGGTGTCAAGTGTTGAATTATCTCTACTATAGCATCTAGAGACACTTCAGGGCATTTCTAAAAGACACAAAATATTAATAATCAGATAAAGAGTGTTATTAAACTATTAACCCTGTGCGTCCTACTACTTGCTAATGTGAATGTTCAAGAAGCCCTATTTTAAAACTGGACACACTTTATACAATATGTAGTGCCAACTTCAAAGTTATGTAGTTCAGTCTCTGAACTGTATGTATTTAATATTGTAAAATAGTTTTTGTGTAATAATTTGTTTAACATAGGTTTTTTTTATATATAATGCTTTATACATATTTGTTTTGCTTCTTATTATAATTAGTTTAAATCCCGCCTCAATGGCATAGTTAGCTAACGCGCTAGTCATGTTGAGTTAGACTGCCGAGGATTGGGAGATCGAGGTACGACTCTCAGTAGGGTGAGTTTTTCTTAAATGGTTTTCCATTCTCCCTCCATGCGAATATGGGTTCATTTCCACTAAATTCAACCTTCCATATTCCTAATCCATTAGTGTAATTAGTACTTAAGTTTATACCCCGAATGGGTAGTAAGACACGACGCTAAAAAAAAGGTTTGAATAGCCTAATTGACTAATTTACATATTTTGTCATATGGAAAACATTTTTCTTTTTTACCTAATTTCTATACTTAGAAAATGAGGTTTTATTTAATTTCATGTTGAATGGCATCGAAATCGAGACAAGTAGTTATCGTTATCGGACCACAACTAAAAATATAAATGTTATTATTATTATTATTATTATTATTATTAAAATCGCGTCTTACTACCCACTCGGGTTATACACACTTACGCTAATGTGTAATGGTAGGGTGATTGTGAGATGAAATGGAGGACCTAAAGTTTAACGTGGGATCCGAACCACGATGGAGGCCTAGCATTCCACACATTCACAAGATGTCTTGTCAGAGGTGAAGGAAGGGTTTGGCAATCAGATAAATCTGTGCCGGGACCGAGGATTGAACCCCGGCCGCCAGCACAGAGGTCTGATACCTTATCCTTAGACCACCAGGTCACCTAATATAAATATTAAAGTGAAAAGAAATCCTGAAACAGTCGTTAGTAATTACTAATATTTTACAAATAACAATCAATTTTACTCTATTAAACTGATAAAATTTAGTTAAAAAAATTGTTATCAATCATGACCACCGATTAAAAATACCTGTATTTCCGTTTAAGCCAAACCGAATCTTAAAAATGTAGGTATATTTGAATCAAACCTTTGTTTATGGTTTGTTTGATTCCTACCTCAAGCGATGACTTGATCTGCTGAATAATGGCGTCTTTCTTCACTGCCGTAAGATTCCTCGCCAGCACTGAACGTCCAGGAGTCTCTTGTTGCTGCTCTAACAACCAGGAGACAACCGCTTCGTTGTTTTCCCAAAGATACGCCTGAAATAAAAAAAAAATGTTGCAGACACAATTCTAGTTACATCGATTAACTGCGTTTGTGATTTGCCCGTGTTATTACGGGCACGATGCATCTTACACTGTACAAATATTTTAGCCTTACATATTTTATTTACAAAAAAAGTACATCTAATGACTGCTAGATAGCAATAAGATAGAGTTGTTGTTTACACTGTACTCTAGCAGCAGATTTCTATACTAATTATAGCTTATGATTAATAATCTTTAAAATTGCTTGTGTTCCTCGTATTGTTTTACGACTATTTTGATATTTATTTTAGATAAAAAAAAGAAAGAAAGTGATGAATAATTTAGCGACTTGGATGAAATAAATGATGATGTATCGTGTAGTGATACAAGTGTATCTGAGGAGTCCAGTGTCTCAGAAAACAAGTCTATTGACTTGTCTATAGCCCGAAAATGGTGTGTCCGCCTGGATTTCAGTTTCAAGGAGCTTCATCTCAAGTTTTTGAATATAGAAAGAAGAAAGCAAATTTGTATCCAATTATAAGCTAACTATTATTGCACTACACCATTTCAACTCTTTTATCCCCTTCACTGGCAGTTATTTTGTGAATCTATTGTATATATAATATCACTTTTTTTATGAAGTTAGGGGTAAAAAATATCAATTTTTTGTTTGTTTTTATACTAAACTCAATTAAAAAAATTATTTAACTCAATTTTAATTGAGTATTTCTCCAGAAATTTCTGGAGAAATAGGTTAAAACATCAATTTTATTTTCAGTTTTTTTTATATCTAAAAATATTATTAGGACTTATTGATAATTTAAAAATTAAAATGCATATATATATCAATAAGTCCTAATAATATTTTTAGATATAAAAAAACTGAAAATAAAATTGATGTTTTAACCTATTTCTCCAGAAATTTCTGGAGAAATACACAATTAAAATTGAGTTAAATAATTTTTTTAATTGAGTTTAGTATAAAAACAAACAAAAGAATTGATATTTTTCTACCCCTAACTTCATAAAAAAAGTGATATTATATATACAATAAATTCACAAAATAACTGCCAGTGAAGGGGATAAAAGAGTTGAAATGGTGTAGCGCAGTAATAGTTAGCTTATAATTGGATACAAATTTGCTTCCTTCTTTTTTGGTCTTATATTCCTCAGTGGCCTCCATTGTCCTTATGTTCTAGAATTCCACCACGGCGTTTCCTCCCATATTTTTCTTTCCGCTGGTTCTTGTTGCCCGGGATCTTCTCTATTCTTCTTCTGTACCGGGTCCATCCCTTGGTATCTGGTCACTTATTATTCTCTATAACTCTATCCTATGCTCTTCCCTTTTAACTTTCATATTTTTAACCTCGTCTCCTGATTTTCTGCTGTCCTCGTATCTTTACTTCCTGTCAGGGTTGCCACCAGCAGCTGATGATCTGATGATCGCTGTCCAAAGACATTGAATTACCCTCACATATAGGCTACTACTGACTTTCTTGACCAGTTGGCACCGTACCACATTCACTTTCTCTCGCCTCGAACCATATATTTCCTCTTATATAGCTCCAACAACTTCTTACCCTCCCCGTTCCTGCTTCCCTGTATTTCCTAACACCCTTTTATTTCTGCCCCGACATGTGAAAGGTAAGGTTATTTTTAGGGGAAAAGTGGTGTTATTTTTCTAAAAAAAAAAGATAAAAAGATAATATTATAAGCTGGAAGCGTTATTATGTACATAAATATGACTCAAATTAGTATTTGTTAAAAAATAAAAACTTGGATCAAACTATCTAAATTTTTCGTTCATATTATGTATTTAACTATTTATTAAAACATATTCGGAGATAAATCAAATATAAATGCGCACAAAACATTTCACACTTAGTAATATCGAAATAATCAATTATCAACCTAGGTGTGGACCAAACAATAACAACATTGAAACATGTCGTCATAGATGACTAAACTACTATCAAATAAGAAGGGAATAAAATTTAAGATATAATTTTGCCAAACATGACCGCCTGTAGCAAGGTCCTTATATGGGAGAGGGGAAAACCATTTAGTAAAAACCACCTCCAGTTAACCTGACCGAGATTCGAACCTAGATCTCCCTGCCCTCGGCTGTCTAGCTCAACACGAAAGCAATGATGTTAGAACTTACAACAGTTGTTCCCTTATCTTCGACAAACCACCGCCTTAGCATCGCTTCCGCTTGGCCGACACTCAAGTTAGGTTGGATGCTTAACATCTGGCTCTTGATTTGATTTTCTAAGAGGAGGCGCTTGAGTCGCCAGTGTAACACTTGCCGGGACTTTCTCCACGGTACTATATCCTGGAAAAAAAGATTGCCATCATACAGTTACTCACTCAGCATCTTAACAACAATAATTTAAAATACGACTTTCTTTTATATTATAAAAACAAAGTAAAATGGCACCAAACTTTTATATTGAATTAAACATTAAAAGGAGGATCCTATACACTGACCAGTGAATTGTTAGACATAATAAAACACATAATTATCTAGTTTTCGGGGTATATCAGTCCCCTTCTTCAGAAGAAGAGAGTAAAACAGAGACTGAATAATGGCGGCATGGACACTTAGATACTCTTGTTGCCTGTTTCTTGATTAAAAAAAAGTTTATGCTTGGATACTGCAGTTGCCTGTTAAAACTTGTGTCATTATTTTTGGTAGATAGATATAATGTTGTATTTATATTATCTGTTGTTATTGTTTATCTAGAAATTACCGACTGGCGTGAGTAGGCCTGCTTGGAAGCCAAGGAGAGAAGGTTATAAAAGGGGGAGACAAGGGGGTGTGCCTGGATTTGATTATAAATTGGTAAGAAAGTTAACACCTATGAAACCTGGAAAGAATTCCAACTTTTGGGGAGGGCTCGTATAGCTCTAGCACTACTTGTTTGTCGTGGTCATTGTGGTTGGTATCAAAACGGTGACCATTCGTTGTCCGATTGTTACTGTGGTGGGGCCAGTGTATTCAACAATGCTGTAGTTGCATTGTAGCTGGTATAAGATTTGTGTAATATCTACCACTTTAGCAATATGAGATGGTACATGAGAATATGAGAAGTGCAGCAAGCTACTGAAACTTAGTTTAAATATCAAATTAATAGCAACCAAGCACGATTCGGCGGAGAAATGGGGGAATCGATTCAACTGACAATCCCTAATTTGTAGTACCTCAACCCCTCTTGGGATAGGGGGTATCTCCCAAGATGAGTCAGGTAATCGAGAGGATGATGGGAGGGGACATGACGCCAAGATGGCGCAGGGGAATGAGCAAGATCCGCTGGCAGCTGCCGAGTGAGTAAGATGGTTATATGCGTGATGAGGGAGCTAATGGCTCACGACTGTTTTATCCCACCTCGTAGACCGCTTAAACGACAACTGGACTGACATCGTTGATTTGTTCCATAGGGCAATTAGTGATTCAGTTGGGTTGACCTGGTGACGACCGAGAGAACGGTAGGTCTACTAAGACACTTGTAGCTCACAGAACATTCGCTTCGATAGAACACTTAACCAAACTACCCCCCACTTACACGTGTTGAATAACTGAGAATTTGTATAAGACTCTACATGTAATTGTTTGTGGTGAATTTATAGTGAGATTGTCCATGATCACTCTTCAAGTGATTTACAGGATCTATGGTAAAACATCTGATGTGTTCTACTCAAAATATGTTACAAAATGTTAAAAACAATAATTAGACTTGTCTTGTTCCACATCAATGTTTACACACTAAACATAATATATAAACTAGTGTGTAAGGAATGAATTCAACACCTCAGCTCAGTCGATAGCATGTCTCTTTAGTGGGTTCAATTCTTGGCAAGGCTGGGAAAAAAATATCATCGGTGAAATGTTGATTTGCACTTTCACATTGACTAATTGATTAATTAATGACCGAGGACTGGATGTTGTGCCCGTCCTAGTCCTAAGTTAGATTATAAGGCATATGAAGCTACGACAGGCCTAGCAAGCCGTTAGTGGAAAATATATGGCTTGGATAAAAAACTGACCCAGGCCACAAGCTGGAAATAGTAATGGATGTAAAGTGAAGTGTGTACGTAATCAACTTGTTAAGAGTTCCAAACAAGTGCAATGATAAATTTAAGTCTACATTACGTCTGAGATACTTTAATCAAGATCATAATCAAAGAAATATTCATGTTAAATCAGCATTAATTTTAGTTAGTTTGGGAACCAGAAGTATTGACAATTTCACAAGAAAACCATATGCAGTAATTAATTAATATTGCATTAACTCTATCTATATAAAGATCAAGCTTATTTCTTCAAACATATTGGTACTTTAGTTAAAAGCTTACTAAATGACAAGAAAGAAATGTGTACCTGAATGACTCCCTTCTCTTGCATCCTTTCTGGCGTATCGTGAAGGTCAGCGAAATGTACAGCAACTTGGTGGTACATAGGCAAAAGGAAACTTTCTCGCTCTTTGATGGAGAGTTCTATCGAGGCCTTAGTTTCAGACGGCTCGTTCACCGAGTTAAGCTTTTCTGTTAGCGAGATAACCACCGGGTCTATACGATGAATGACCTTCAACAAGTCCTTGGTGCGAAACTTAATTTCTACGATTCCTTCTGGCTCCAGAACACCTCCCCTGTTTGGAAAATAAGTATGGTTTATAAGTACTAACAGAATATTTGAGTAACTCAAGCATTGTTTTTGGTTCAAATGAAACAAGAAGTCATTAATAAAATAAAGGCTTGTCGATAGTGACCTGCTCTCGGGGTCTGCATACATCTCCATGTGTCTCGGGTTGATGGTGGGGTCCACCACGGCCCACGCTCCTCCCCTCAGCTCCCCATTGGGCGGAATGTAGATAATGATGGGTTGGTTGTACTCTCGCAGACCATCCACAATATACGCACCAAATTTCATAATCTGTTCATACATATCTGTACACAAAACAAGCACCTTCTCTTCAGTCGTCATTTTATAACACAACAAAACAAGCACCTTCTCTTCAGTCGTCATTTTATAACACACAAAACAAGCACCTTCTCTTCAGTCGCCATTTTATAACACACAAAGCAAGCACCTTCTCTTCAGTCGTCATTTTATAACACACAAAACAAGCACCCTCTCTTCATTCGTCATTTTATAACACACAAAACAAGCACCTTCTCTTCAGTCGTCATTTTATAACACACAAAACAAGCACCCTCTCCTCAGTCGTCATTTTATAACACACACAACAAGCACCTTCTCTTCAGTCATCATTTTATAACACACAAAACAAGCACCCTTTCTTCAGTCATCATTTTATAACACACAAAACAAGCACCCTCTCTTCAGTCGTCATTTTATAACACACAAAACAAGCACCTTCTCTTCAGTCGTCATTTTATAACACACAAAACAAGCACCCTTTCTTCAGTCATCAATTTATAACACACAAAACAAGCACCCTTTCTTCAGTCATCATTTTATAACACACAAAACAAGCACCCTTTCTTCAGTCGTCATTTTAATAACACACAAAACAAGCACCCTTTCTTCAGTCGTCATTTTATAACACACAAAAGATTCTTGAGACAGCTTTGAATTGCTATAAATGTGATAGGATACTGACTTAATATTAAGTGGGTTATTATTTTCAAAGAGGCATTTCGTTTTAAGTTTATTTATTTAAATTGTCCGTTATAGTACCGGTAAAATAACTATTTTCATAATATCTCATTTATGCTAAGAAAAGGCATGCTTAATGATAGGCAGAGTTAGTGTAGAAGATTATTAATCAAAAGATTGAAGTTTAATGTTGATTTGATGCTGTGGAGATAAGTTTTTTTTAAATCTTAAGGGAACATTCAAAATTCTCAAAATGATTTGTGTGCCTCAACTCGTACACAATAAATGTATAAATGCTGGTAAATCCGGTTGATTATTAACTGAAGAGCAATAGGTAATCAATCTGCAGCAGTCTGCACAGTATTATTTATCACATGTGCAGGATAACCAACACCGATTGAATTATTTACAGTGTTTTACCGCATTTTAAAGTACAGCTTATTCTTCCTCTTCTTTCCACAATTACAATATTCTAAAAACGCTAGTAACCACCATAATGTATGTAACTGGAAATTGATAAAGTAACATACTGCCAACAGAAGTATGAAGAAAAAAAAAGAGCATCACTATAAGTATTGCCAACATTGTAATAGAAATGGTCAACAATGTTTCATGGACTAGCCAACAGAAGTGTTACATGGTTATACTAAAACACATAATAAAATCCGTTTACCCACTGATTTTTTCCCCCAGGAGGGACACTTAAAACTGGGAACTTTGGAATAAATTCGGGACACTGGGACATTTGATCAAAAAATGTGACTCCCAGTTAAAACGGGATGAATGGGAACCCTCTCTTACACTCATTGTCCATGTTTTTACTGTATGTGTCAAAATGGACATAAATCACACGCGATACAACCCTTCTAGGGTAAGCTATGTACATTATTTTTTTGGTTCATGATTAGCTTTAAAATGCATTTATTAAAATTCTATAATATGTGCACTGTACAAATTTACTATGCAATTTCTTACAAAATAGGTAATTTTCTAATAATGGGCCATATTTAAATCCCAGAAGGTTTAGAGCTTTCAGTGTCTCGCTTACCTTTCATTCCGCCAGAAAAACCTCTCCAATTCGCAAAGATAATGAGAGGTAGATCCTCCCTGCTGAAGTCCTGAATGGCTTGAGCAGTTTTGTAAGCAGAGTCCGGGAACCACACTTGGCCTGCTTGCGATAAAGTCTGTAAAGATAAAATTGTAATGTTTTGTAAGCAAGGAAAATGTTACCATATAACTTTTACCGAGGGGGACTGAGTAAATAATACTCGACAACAAACATAAATAGAAAAAAATTTTAAAAATGGTTTGCACAGATGAAAAATATTACACCGATTAATTTAATGAAATATCTTTATAGAGGTGAAAGCTTGATAGCAGTTAATTAATAATGAAAGGAACAAAGTTAACTTTGTTAACTTAGCTTATTCTTTCATTTCGTAGTATTAAAATAGAAATATACCAATTTTACAGAAAGTGTGTAGGCTCCTGGCTCAAAGAAAACTACCCGTCCTTAGGAAAACCTCCCAAAAAGTCTAACCCAGTGATGGGATTAATCAAATCAATACAATTGAATAACTCAGTTATTCTGAATAATCAATTAACTCGATTATTTTATAGTAATTCAAATGAAAACAGTAGCTTGACACTTCTTACAGCTGCCAACTGGCCAGTTCCCACTTGCTTCCCAGTCTCTTGCCATGGAACTGAGAAAATTCGACCTTATGATGTGAATGTTTACCAGACTATCTCAATATATATTTGGAAGAAAGTACAGGAAAGGTTGATAGAAACATATAAAACCAAAAACCACAAAAGGGAGGAAGAGGAAATTGGTAAAGGATGATAGAACACCTAGATAGGAACATGCAAAAAGAACAACCTAATTAAAAATATTTATCACAAATTACCTCAGAAAGCGAAAAGAGGTTTTCCTTTAGGAGATAAATTATATGTTCGTCCTTAATGCTAATCCTTTATATATATATATTTTGCTTCTTACTGACCGTTAGGGTTATACACTCATGTACTAACTGCACTAATGGTTTAGAGATTAGTAAGGTTTAATTGAGAGGAAGAGCACCCACATTTGTGTGGAAGGAGAGAGAAAAACCATTTAAGAAAACTCATTCTAAGTGCACCCAACCGGGATCAAACCCTGATCAGCCTGTCTTCAGCAGTCAAGTCTAATACAAGAGTAGGGTGTTAGACCATGTGGCCACCGAAGCAGGCTACATAGTTTTAATCTGCAGTTAATTAAATGAGAGATAGTATGTAAACTGAATTCTTTTAGGAGGCGTGAATTTGAGCATTAAATACTAATTAATGTTGTGTATTTAAAAGAACTCACCTTTGCCTCCGAATCCAGATTGGCAGGATCGGCCGGCAAGGTTAGCTCCACGGTGCGTGTTTCAACAGCAATAACTCCCACAGGGATACCACCGAGCCGCGCCCGTCCGACCACCACGGTCTGAGCCCACAGCTGCATTATTTCTTCAAACGAGTCATGATCAAAAAAACCTTTCTCCCATTCTTCAGGGTTGCCTGAATAAAATTAAATACGAGTTAAAATTACTCTTAGTTAAATTGGTAGCTGTAACAAACACAATATGATCGACCAGCCGATTCTTGAAAATAAGTGCAGGCTCTTTGAATCCCTTTCATAAATAAGGATTTTTCAATATTTAAACACACACACACATATATATATATAAAAGTTTTCAAATTTTGAGTATACTTTTTCTTTACATTATTTTATGATGCTTACTTGTGGTTTCTCACCAAATGTGGCTAAGTTAACCCATTTTAACACAAGATTTTGAATATTATGTTAATAATAAATAATAATATTATTTAGCACCGCTTCTTACTACCCGTCCGGGTTATACGCACTTACGCTAATGTGTAATGGTAGGGTGATTGTGAGATGAAATGGAGGACCTACAGTTTAACGTGGAATCCGAACCACGGTGGAGGCCTGGCATTCCCCACATTCACAAGATGTCTTGTCAGAGGTGAAGGAAGGGTTTGGTAATCAGATAAATNGTCTTGTCAGAGGTGAAGGAAGGGTTTGGTAATCAGATAAATCTGTGCTGGAACCGAGGATTGAACCCCGGCCGCCAGCACAGAAGTCTGACACCTTGCCCCTAAACCACTAGGTCACCTGTAGAACTATCCAAAATGTTTCTAGCAGATGTAGTAATTAAATAAAGATATTAAAAAAAAGAGTTAAATTGAACAATGAGTTTTATGCAAAATGTAAGGAAATTAATTCTTTTCCCCCTATTCAAGCCCCTTTAGAATTCCCTTAAAATTGTTATGATAATGGAAATCGATAGAAATAAAAAGAAACAAACTAATAAGTGTAAATTTAATGAATAAAACCAACTCGAGGAAAGAGAAAAAATGTGTGAAGCGAGAAAAAAATAAGATGTCAGCTTTGTGCATATTTTTTTATCAATTTCCATTATTATAAAAATGATTTAGCCACTGGGTCATCTAATTTTTAAGCAAATTGCCATCAAAGAAACTTAAAATAATTGTTTTACTGTGCTATTTTTTAATGAAAAGTCAAAAGTCTTGATTTAATCTAGTTTGAATCTGAATGTTAGAAAACATAGTTATCATAAGAGGTTAGCTTTCTCACAATGGTATAATTTTGTTCACATTCATTCTAAAATCGTTTTAAAAATTGTGAATCCACATTTAGTTAAATTATGAATCAATAGCCTTTGGGGTTGATTGTTGGATTTCTCATAAAACAGTTTGGGGTAAGCCCCTGATAACCGTAAAATAAAATAATATAAACAATATATAAAGAATTTAAAAAGATTATTAAATAAATATAAAGTTTATAAAACATTTAGATTCCAATATTTGTGAGGGAAAAAAAGCATGTAATTTTTAAATATTGTTTTCATGGATTTATAATATTTTATAAAATATAATCTCCTGTTATGGTTGCGTAGTTTTCACAATTCGGAATAAATATTTAGTTAAATACTGTATAAGTTAATGTAGTTGTCATCACCGAGCCTGAAAAATTAAGATGATTTAAATACATCCAAGTGCTGACTATTTGTTTGTATTTCACATTGTTGTAAGTGTATACAATTGTCAACTTATTATTAATGTTTCTACCAACTTACTGGGACTAGGTCTTCCACCGAGCATCCACCGAGGGTTGTAAGGGGTTTTTGTGGGCATATATTGCACTTCTCTGTCCACAGGATCAAGAGGTTCAATTACAGGGACAGGAGATAGTTTGTCCTGTAAGTAGGATATGAACCACAAACACAAATAAATGTAAAGGTAAAAGTACTAATTATACACTTCCTCGAAAAACAACTAAAAAACAAAATGATTAATACTGGTCTCTATTGTATTCTTATTTATTGAACAGAAAACTAAATCAACAATTAAATATATAGCCTATTTTGTGTCTAAGAGTATAGTGTAAATCAAAAAGAATATCAAAATATGACAAAAATAAATGGTACAGCAAAACACAAATACTTTCTCTCACTTTTATCTCAAAATAGACATTTTGTTCCACAAGTATACCAGAATGGGATTTAAGCCCTGAACTCTAAATCTCCAACAAACCAGATATAATAACTGATATTTTTAGTGGAATTGCTATGTTAGTTGAATTTTTTTTTTCTTCTCAAGAAACTAGTTTAAGTACATCAGGAAATTGTGGGCTTGATTTAAGTTTATTTTTGAGAGGAGAATTCCCAATTCTTTTTATTTAGTAATAAATAAAATGATAGCATATTAGGAAAACGGTAGAGCACAAATAAAAGTAAAAACACTAACACATATTTACACACACTTCAATAATTTGATGCTATAGAGTCTAACTACTACTACTACTTCCTGAGGAAGATGCTATAATAGCATCGAAATATCAAAGTGTTTGTAAATATGTGTTAGTGTTTTTACTTTTATTTGTGTTCTACCATTTTCTTAATATTCTATCATTTTATTTATTACAAAATGGTTTTGCTCCATGTACTTTTTCATACATATCAATTATTTTTATTGAATGGTTGTAACTTTGCTAAGGATTAAGTTTGTGATATTTGGAAGATTTTTCCAAAACCCTCTATCAACTGTTCTGAGACATTACTTTGCAGCAAATAAACATGGCTGATACAAACTTTTGGAATGTAGGATAGCCACTTTAGAATAGTGTGAATTCCATCCAGGTCTCGTGGTTCAGTCTTGTGCGTAATTCCATTGTTGTACATGATTTGTGTTCCACCGAGTTGATTGTTTGATGCATACACCTCACGACCAAGGAGCTGAAACAGGGGAAGGGGGGGGGGGGGAACTCCTTGTTTTAATCCTCCNGAACTGCTTGTTTTAATACTTCAAACAAGTCATGTAAATAGACCAAACAAATATTTACATTCAAGGATTAAGAGCAGAGCCTTAATAAGTCATTTATTAGAAAAAATACATGTTCTTGGTAAAAAAGCACCCCTCACTACCCATCATTATATTAAATTTAGAATGTTGTTCCTTACTTTGTTAAGAGCGCTGTAGCCAGTAAGAATGATGTGAGAGTTCTCTATCTGGATTACCCTCTGACCCAGACGGACAAGATAGGAACCGATGCCGATGGCTCTGCATGACACCATGGAGATTGTCACCACCTCTTTGTAGGCCTGGGAGGTTTCGCCAGCAATCATACCTGCTGCTTGGAGATTTTCTACACCTAAACCGTCTTCCTTACCTGAAAATAAAATATTAATTACTCCATATTTAAGTTAAGAAATATAGCTGAACAGTATAGTGCAGTGGTTCTCAAACTGTGGACCGCGGGCCGCTGGTGGCCCATGGCGGTGTGTCATATGGTTTGCAGATAGGATTATATAAAAAAAAAGGAATGGAATGACACAATCACATTTACTTTCTCAAACAGTCTATTAGACCTTGAAACATTAAGTTCTCAAAAATAAATAATCAGTAATCTAACCTCAAATGATCTTTATTAATTCTTAACTGTGGGTCGCGTAACCGAATGTAGGAGCCGTGGAAAATTTGGCAGTTCAGTAAAAGGTTTCTGAACGTGCAGCAACAAACAATTAATTCAAAAATCAAACACGTTTCTGGTGACACTTGCATGTGTTGCATCACACAACTTCGATGAAACCTTTATTCTGGTCCTGCGGTATCAAATATTCAGCCAAGATTCAATTATTTATGTAAAAATAAACATGCACATCTATCTCATTACTATGCAATTTTATCATATCTAATAAATGGTAGCAATATGTACACCAAATAATTAATAATAATAATAATAATAATATTCAGCACCGTGTCTTACTACCCGTTCGGGTTATACGCTTTAAGTACTAATTACTCTAATGGATTAGGAATTGGGAAGGCTGAATTAGAGAAAGTGAACCCGCATTTGCGTGGAGGGAAAGTGGAAAACCATTTAGGAAAAACCGCCCCCAGTTCACCTGACCGAGATTCGAACCTCGATCTCCCGTCCTCAGCAGTCGAGCTCAAAACGACAAGCGCGTTAGCCAACTACGCCACCGAGGCGGGTACCAAATAATTGTTTTATAATAAATTTCTTTATGAATTACTATCGGTAAATGTTTGATTTGTATATTTATTTTATGTGCCTATATACCCAGAACCGTGTAAAAATTTCTCGGGCGAAAAGGCGAGTGGAAAAGGTTTAAGAAGCCCTGATGTAAAGGATTCCTAGATATATCCATTTTAAACAAAATTGTTATGACACTTTTCAAACAATCACCAAACATTAAACTAGTATTTATTTGAGGGCATCATCTAAGATCAAAACGACATGCCGAGGACAAACATAATGATTTTTGGGTTATAAGACACATATAACATAAATATTCATCATAATCTTTATGTTGACATTTTTTGCAATCACAATATATTTTCTTTTTATTAAAAAGTGAAATAAATCAAAATGGTACAATAACGATAGGCAAACTACGCAAAGTCAACTATACTGTGTTGTGACTTGATTGTAAATTTGGCGTCGTTTCTTCCTATGAAAATTTGACTATAAAATGTGCATATGAAACAAAGTTATACACATATGCTGTCTTTACTGCTTGACAAATACTTTGATTACAAACATTTTTGACAAGTTTTAAGGAAAATTTAGAAATGCATACGGGAAACGAGAGGTAGGTAGTGATGGGGGATCTTAGCACAAAAATAAAAAAAGAAGGATGGAGAGAGAGGAACGAGGAGGATAGAAGGCTATTGGAGTTATCTGCAAGAAATAAAATGAAAGGGGCAAACGGCTGGTATTAGAAGGAAAGAGAAAGTCATAAGATCACTAGATAGAGTTGTGATGGGGAGCTCAAGTCGGTGATGGACTACTTCCTCATGTCCTTAGGTAGTGACCACAGATTGTTGGTGGCAGACAAAGGGATGGGAAAATGTCGGGAATTTATCCATTCTGGAGAGTCGGGAGGGAAAGACCCTTTCCCGGCAAGAGTTCGGGCAGGAAATAAAGCCCGCTTATTTTTCTAGCAGGTACTACTGGCTCAATCTCTATTGGAGACAGTCATCTTCTTAGTTCTGTAGCAAACTTTAAGGGGGTATTTTACTGCTGTGGTGAGACAAACAAGCTGGGAAGCTCATGAGTCAATGTTCTCTGTCTATCAACAGTTATTTGGTAGACTCAACAAGTAAGAAAGCTTGAAAGATTTAGAGAAGGACAGAGATATATTATAGTATAGTAGGACAGAGAAATGGGGAGGAAGTAGATTGCCAAGGTCAACTATTTATGAGCATCAGCCCGCCGGTCGTTAGTAACCTAATAAAGAGTAGAGATTACAGGGGAGTTAAACAAACAACTTTTAGGGGGTGTCAATTCTATAGAACATTAAAGAGGCTTTAACCAGAGAGAAGTTTCAAGGGGTTTCATATATAAATAATATTTAAAGGGTTTAAAACCTAGGTCATCTTTAAGGGATTTTGGACCTAAAGAATATATAAGATTTTAAGAGGACATTTAAGAAGGGTAAAACATCTTAAATTTTTTTTTTTGCGCCCTTCCAATAGGTAGTTAAATTTAAAACACCATTTTCAAAAGAGATTAACTAATAAAGATAATATATTAAAATTAATTGAGGGTGAAATCTGCGGTGTGTAGTCTGACATTTCCAACCAGGGGGGCGAGGTCAGAACATACCTTTTGTTCCGAATATTTCATCTCAATATTTTAAATGTATGGCAGTACACTTCAGCATTGATTGCTGTCCCAGGTTCCATATATTCAAGAAGCAGCTCTCCTTTCCGATCTAAGAACACTGGTGCCGTCAACTTTCTTTTTGAAAACATTTGCTTGCATTTCTTAGGCTATTATGACCTCGCGTCTGGTGCTTTGGTTTGATATTAATGTGCAAAATCTAGGTTTTATCTTTTTAGGTTACATCATCATAAGCAACATTATCTTCATTTAACTCAAATGAATCAAAAAGGCAAACCCTTCTTCCCCAGTAACATTTAGAAACAGAGCCACCTTGAGTTTTATAATTTTCACCCTTTGTTTCACTAACTCTAAAGAATAATTTTAATGCTTGCTTCCATTCACGCCATGTTTGGGCAGAACAATTTCCGAATGAAAATGTCTCCTGTTTAACTTCATTGACACTATGTTTGACCATGATTAGGTACTTTTTAGAACAATTAAATGTATTGTATTCACAGACAATTTCGTCTTTTGTGCCCTTTAATTCTGACACCATGTAGTCAATTGGAAATAAGTCGATGACACATATGAGTCCATCGTAAGCACTAGGAAATAAGTCGATGACACATATGAGTCCATCGTAAGCGCTAGGAAATAAGTGTATGACACATATGAGTCCATCGTAAGCGCTAGGAAATAAGTTGATGACACATATGAGTCCATCGTAAGTGCTAGGAAATAAGTCGATGACACACATGAGTCCATCGTAAGTGCTAGGAAATAAGTTGATGACACATATGAGTCCATCGTAAGCGCTAGGAAATAAGTTGATGACACATATGAGTCCATCGTATGCACTAGGAAATAAGTTGATGACACATATGAGTCCATCGTATGCACTAGGAAATGTCGATGACACATATGAGTCCATCGTATGCGCTAGGAAATAAGTTGATGATACATATGAGTCCATCGTATGCGCTAGGAAATAAGTCGACGACACACATGAGTCCATTGTAATGCGCTAGGAAATAAGTCGATGACACACATGAGTCCATCGTATGCGCTAGGAAATAAGTCGATGACACACATGAGTCCATCGTATGCGCTAGGAAATAAGTCGACGACACACATGAGTCCATCGTATGCGCTAGGAAATAAGTCGACGACACACATGAGTTCATCGTATGCGCTAGGAAATAAGTCGACGACACACATGAGTCCATCGTATGCGCTAGGAAATAAGTCGATGACACACATGAGTTCATCGTATGCGCTAGGAAATAAGTCGACGACACACATGAGTTCATCGTATGCGCTAGGAAATAAGTCGATGACACACATGAGTCCATCGTATGTGCTAGGAAATAAGTCGATGACACACATGAGTTCTTCACATAAGCGCTAGGAAATAAGTCGATGACACATATGAGTTCATCGTAAGCGTTAGTTTCACTTCATGAATCTTAACAGTATAATAGTCCAGTATTTCCAGGATCAAAAATAAAATCAAGTATATTTTCGGTTTTCCAGTATTGGTAGGAACCCTTTTAATACACTTCAAGTCAAACATAAAAACATAATGAACCCTCATCCGCCACCCTAATTTTAGACATCAGAATCGCAGGCTAATACGGACAGAATTGTAAGAGCCCCTAAATCTCAAGGTAGAAAATGTTCACACTCACAACCTTATAACTATAGGATAAAATTTAAAATTAAGAGTATACATAACTAAATATTTAAGGGCTACTGAGTAGTGTTTGTATTTGTCATTTATGTTTGATAAAGGTAGTGGCTAAATGTGTTATAATTTTCTCAGCCTTTATTCACTTCAAATGCAATATTTATAACAAGAATAATTATTTATATGGCTGTGAGTATCAAGGTTATAAATAATTTCTAACCAATATACATGGTGTCTACTCAACTTGACCAATGAAATCCCCGACCTTTTCCCTGATTTTCACTGATCATTTCCTAAAATTCCCCGACTAAGAAGGTATGTCACATCCTCCTAACTCGCACCCCCCCCCCCTCACTTTTCTATTAACCTTTTTTATGAATAATAATAAATTTTAAAATTTGAATATTTTTTTAATTTGTATTAAAATTGTTTGCTATCAATTAAAAATATATTACACAGCTACAAACAAAAAAATGACATAATTTACTGATTTGATGATTATCGTATTTCATATTTTGAGTAAAATATAATTTTCCCGGATTTTTATTGTAATTCACCAAATTCCCGACTTATTCCCGTTTTTTCCCGATCACTTCAAATTCCCGGCTGATTCCCGTTTTCCCTGATTTTCCTGGATGGTAGACCCCCTGTATATATCACTATAATATAATACAATTACCTCATAAAGCGAAAAGAGGTTTTCCTTATTGAGTTATAACCAATATATGAAAATTGTCTTGCAAAATGTTGTTTTCATAAAGATCAAGACCTACCAATAATATCTGTAATCTTGTATCTTGGTTCTCCCTCATCCTCTATAAGAATTGCTCTCACAGAATTCATCGCGGACACCTTGGTAAAGTCCTCCGTAGTCAAGTAGAGATATTTAAAACCCTGCAGAAGCAATAATAAACAGTAAAATATTATAATATAAATAGTAGAAATATAGATTATAAAGTACAGTTAGAATTGTTTAGTTTTAAAATACCAATTAACACTAAATAAGATGCCAAGATAACTAAACATTTTTATATCTTTAAAAACCAAATAAATAATTTTAATTGAAAAAAAAAAGGCAGGTGGATTGTCCGGTTGTACTGGTCTAATATAATTTAAAGTCGTTTTTATCGGTAAAGTTGAATGGGAAAAAATTTAAGATGAACGAGTATGCACAGGAATTACACAGCGTTTAAGTTATTATTTATATTAGATTTAGAGGCCCATCGACACAATGTGGTCATTAGGGGCCTAGCGTTTATGTTAATTTCTAAGATGTGTGCTGAAACAATATTATCTTTGTAAGCGCACAATGCATCCTTAAATCAAATATATATAATAGGGATGGACCCTTGAGTCCTAAGGGTATTATGAATATTTCTAATTTGAGATTCAAATCCCTAACAGTTTTTTTCTCCATTTTTCAAGTGAGGTGTGTTTTAAAGCTCTAATACTTGCTCTGCTTATTAGTGGTTCAAAACCAATTATGATTATAGGATTAACTTAACAACCAGGCCCCAGACCAGTAATTTAACACTTAAACTGAATATATCAATGTTATAATCAGGGAGCAGATTCTTAGGCACCAAAAATGTTTAGAATCGACTTTAAAAATAGGGAATTTAGGTACCAAAATAGGCAACAC
>CABEEJ010000340.1:199390-224992 GCA_901482245.1 Timema douglasi
CATGCCTCTCTAAGTAGTTGGTTTAGTTCATTCAGAGGAGTTTGTAAGTTACCTTGGGCATACAGTGGTAGTACAATGTAGGCTTGAAATCAAACTATTCACCAACAGGAGAAGATGGCCGAGTCTGACCGAGAACCACACATTTCTGTCAACTCTGTCAAACACCATAAATATCAATGGTAAATAACATTATTTGACTGTCGTCTCATTTATTTGTTTCATTACTAATTAAGGATGTTAAGTGTTACCCCAATTTATTTCAAGGAAAAATATAATTTAATTTAAACAAGCCATCTGTTCAATTTCAAAGTTTAGTAATACACATTTTAACAAGTATAGAAATTCAAGTTTATTTACATTCTGAAAAGTTTTAATATTCGCTTTACCCGCCTCGGTGGCGTAGTTGGCTAACGCGCTTGTCGTGTTGAGCTCTACTGCTGAGGACGGGGAGATCGACGTTCAAATCTAGGTCGGGTGAACTGGGGGTGGTTTTTCCTAAATAGTTTTCCACTCTCCCTCCACGCAAATGCGGGTTCACTTCCTCTAATTCAACCTTCCCAAATCCTAATCCATTAGAGTAGGTAATTAGTACTTAAAGCGTATAACCCGAACGGGTAATAAGACGCGGTGATAAATATTATTATTATTATTATTGTTGTTAACAACAATGCCGCCACGAACAGTAACCCCTCATTGTTGGACAGATGAAAATATAGCGGACCTTAAAGCAACATTTGAGTAGCTGTGTTTGTGTTTTGACATTCCACATGACGGTCAGAGTGTCAAAGTATTAACTGCCAAATACAGAACAGATTTATAATATTCCTAATTTTTTACCAAGAAAACGAAAATAGTTGAGCAAATAAAGACAAACGCTGGACGGTAAACAAAGACAAACATGAGCTGTGAATTGAGAGTCTGAATAGAGGAGCAAATTAAGACAAACGCTGGACTGGAAACAAAGACAAACATAAGCTGTGAATTGAGAGTCTGAATAGAGGAGTGGAGGAGATTATGGAGGATACGAGAGTGGATGTGAGAATAAGAGGAGAGGAAGCGGAATGCGGGAGCTCAGGAAAGGGTGTACAGGTGATGGCGAGGATAGAGTGGGTGGAATGGTTAACAATGCTTGCAAGTATATCCCATCTGACCCGCCTCGGTGGCGTAGTTGGCTAACGCGCTTGTCTTGTTGAGCTCTACTGCTGAGGACGGGGAGATCGAGGTTCGAATCTCGGTCGGGTGAACATGGGGGTGGTTTTTCCTAAATAGTTTTCCACTCTCCTTCAACACAAATGCGGGTTCACTTCCTCTAATTCAACCTTCCTAATTCCTAATCCATTAGAGTAATTAGTACATAAAGCGTATAACCCGAACGGGTAGTAAGATGCGGTGCTAAATAAAATATATATATCCCATCTGCAGTAGGAGAGATGGCAGGTGACGGATTAGCAGTAGGTTTTTAATCGCAAACATTGCCTGGAAATCAATAACACCAACCTATTCGGAAATTATTATTATTTTCTAGGTAATATTAAATTATCAATAATTATTTCCAAATAGGTTGATATTATCTATGTCCGGCCAATGTTTGAAATAAAGAACCTTCTGCTAGCCTTCAACACCTCTCCTACTGTGGATAGGGTATACACATTATCTCTTCAGGTTACACTGGTTATAAAAATATCTATGTATTGTATAAATAATTTGTTGCCATTTTGAAATTTATTTTATTGGTTTGCACCATTTTTTAAAGTCATTTTAAGGCATTATGTTAAGTGTATTTTTAAATACAATATATATTTTACAATTGAATATATTATACTAAGAATAAATTTTACAATCACACAGTTCTCGTAATGAGAAGATAATGTAGGCCATGAACTTTGTATCCTCTTTGCTCGTATGTTTGTAAAATACTACTGGTGAGCCATTGTAACTAAGGTGGAGGAGGGGATAGTGATAAATTCTGGATAATTTATTCATTTTTTTTATAATAATGGAAATTGGTAAAACTAAAGAAAAAGGGGAAAATAAACTAATAATTGTAAGTATGATAAAGAAATCCCACCTAGGGAAAGAGGGAAAATGTGGATTTCCTCTTTCCCTAAGTGGGCTTTCTTCGTAAAATTTACTAGATAGATTGGGACTTGGTCCGCTATTGGTCGTTATTATTGTATAACATTACGATATTTGTTGGGGGTTATGAGCGCTTAACGCTTGTGTGTTATGCGGGACATTTGAATATCATAAACTTTAAAGATCAACTTATTGGATTGAACGTTCTTCGAACCTAGGACCATAGGATTTGATATAAGTCAAGTAGGATATTTGTCTGATATGTTTAATTATGTTCATCGCTCATTGTTGCATCGTTGCATTGTTGAGTTATGGTCTCCGTAATCTAAATGGAACTACTTCTCGTTAGGAAGGAAGACGCGCTTCACGCTCTATGTTTGTATGATATTCTTTAATGTGTACCTTTTCATTACTTATGACAAATAAAGGTATGTTATTAAAATTAGGCCATTTTGCCTGATTTTCCAGTCATCCTCACCCTAGTACAGGAAAGGGGGAGGCGGTTGCAATTTTTTGATCATGTTCAGGTAATAGAAGTCCTGTTATTCGCTCCAATCTTTTTCTGGACCTCCCTTGCGGTCTTTTTCCTACATACTGCATTTCCAACATTTTCTTTGGCATCCTCTCTTTTTCCATTCTCATTACATGCCCATACCCCCTCAGTCTTGCTTCCTCTACTATCTAATGTACTCCAACATCCTCATTACTTGCTCATACTATCTCAGTCTTGCTTCCTCTACTATCTCATGTACTCCCTGTACCTCCACTCTTTCCCGAACAACTTCATTCCTAATCTTGTTTCTCCTCGTGACAGTTAACTTGCTCCTCCACTTTCCTAGTCTCTCTTACATTCATTGTCCATGTTTCTGTTGCATATGTAACTATGTGTACAAAGTACGCTCTGTACAACACTTCCTTACACTTCAAGGGCATGTGTCCCTCCTCCCTGATGAATTCCGATAGAATGAAACCTAGGTCAGGGTAGTGGACGGTAATGATAGATTTTCTTTCAGAGGCAACCATTATCTCTTTGTCCAATGGCAGCAGTGTAAAGTGTGAACTGTGTTCTTCTTTTCATTGTAAAGGCCATATTGTGTTCGTCCCTTTTATATGTTTTTATCCACCTTTCCTGTACCTTCTTCCAAATATAATACTAGATTACAATGAGTTAAGAAAGTTAAGCGGATGTTTGTACAGTTTAATGTACATGGCCAGCAAATCCCACAAGATGCAAAGGATAGTTAACTACAGGCATAAGCTGTATCAACTATCATATTTGCAAATTTTGAAAAACGAGGGGATCGAACCAGCGATCCCTAGATTAGCGCGACGATTCTCTAACAACGATCTATACAGGATTCGTCCTGTGTTCACTCGTAGTTTAGGGCAGAGTTTGTGACGGACATGTGGATATTGCCAACTAACGCTTCATAAGCTAGGAGTGAAGGCCAAGGAACAAATCCTGGCTGGCTCCGTGGTAGAGTATTGGGTCCACCAAGCTGAGGGTCTCTCGTTCAATTCCTGTGTCCATGCGTTGTTTTTCAAAATTTGCGGAATATGATATGTGAGTTTATGTTCGATTTTGTTAAAACAATTTTATTTAAGCTAAATTTAGAGGTGGATGGGATTCAGAAATGTTGGGAATTTTTTTAGGAAATTACAGATACTCGACTGCCGAGTGGTGATTGTTCTTTCATAGAATATTTAGGGAAAGAAAAATATAAACCATTATTTTCTAATTTTAGTCCTTGTATATTTAAAATCTAACCTTTCCCACCTTTAAATGCTGATTAGTTGTTATAATTATAAGGGTAACAATAAAATGTGTATTAAAAAAAGTTGAAACAGTGAAAAAAAAGTTACTTAATTTACAAATAATTGACCAAAAAGCATTTTAAAAAAACCCACAACTTTTCTCTTACACGATTAAAAAGTTGGTATATGCATGTAAATAAAACCAGATCTGTGACATTTTTAAAATCCCCAAATAAGTTTAGTTGGGTAAGACCTTGCTTAGTTGGATGTTCAAAGAGTACAACCAATAAATACGATGCGATAGTTACGATATAGTGTTTGTTTCAGCCACCATTTTTCTTGGATGTGTCTTATGTACTTACCATGATTAATATGAACTACAGAAAACAGACAAAGTTTGAGCAAAAATATTTTGAGATTAAAAAAAAAATTCATAACACCTTTAGTCCAGTTAATATGAACCTCAACAACACCTAGTTAATATGAACCTCAGCAAACCCTAGTTAATATGAACCTCAATAACACCTAGTTAATATGAACCTCAGCAAACCCTAGATAATATGAACCTCAACAACACCTAGTTAATATGAACCTCAGCAAACCCTAGTTAATATGAACCTCAATAACACCTAGTTAGTATGAACCTCAACAACACCTAGTTAGTATGAACCTCAACAACAACTAGTTAATATGAAACTCAGCAAACACTAGTTAATATGAACCTCAACAACACATAGTTAATATGAACCTCAGCAATGGATAGTTAATTTGGAAATAGTAATGCCTAGTTAATATGAACCTCAACAACACCTAGTTAATATAAACCTCAACAACACCTAGTTAATATAAACCTCAACAACACCTAGTTAATATGAAACTCAGCAATGCCTAGTTAATACGGACCTGAACAACAGCTAGTTAATTTGGAAATGGTAATGTCTAGTTAATATGAACCTCAACAACACATAGTTAATATGAACCTCAGCAATACCTAGTTAAAATGGTACAATATGTTTTCTAGCACTAAACCAAATTTTAAATAGCCCAATAAAATATTTGAAAATATGCAACTATTTATTTTATTTATGGTTCTAATGAAGCGACATTTCCCCCAAGAAGTAGCCCTACCATTTATACTTGGGGAAATGAACAAAGGACATCTCAAGTTACAATAATTAATGGTAGAGTAATCCAAATACAGAAAGTGTGATCTAGGACAACTGGGCGCCAGTGTAAAACCTTAATCGGATTTTTTTACTAAATATTTATTCTTAGAGCTAAAAAAAATTAAAAACAGAGAGAAATAAATTTGTGTATATTTATAAAATTTGACTACTTAATATTATACAATTTTGAATTTTTTCTATAACACAAAAACTAAGAAAAATAAGAATTTTGCTTAAAATAAACTAAGTAAAGATAAATTAACATAACCTAACCTAACCAGCGCCTAGTCATTTGTTTCTAATTTTTTTTACAATTATAACACTTAAACAAGAATTTACCCCGGTGCCCAGTTCGCAAGCGCCCAGTTGTCCGGATCCGCAGAAAGTGCCGGCTGCTATTACAATCGTATCAGTGTCGACAGATATATCAGATTACGATCACTAACCTGATGAACATCATCCTGAGCGGGCCGACCTTCTCCGAGAGACATACTTATATTGATACTCGTGCTTAGTCGAGATTCACTTCCACTCTCGAGAGCCTCGAGTACTTTGGGCGAAACCATAGTGGCAGGTATCGAGAACTCTTCTAGCATGTCCATCATCTCGTCAGCATATTGCTCAAACTGCTCAAACGACTCAAAAGCCGCCATGCAACCAGTGCGGTGACAGCTCTCTATCTGCCCGGTCGGTTGAGGTTCGGATTTGGGAGGGTCACTCGGTTCGGAACACTTGTTCAGAGGTATCCTGAGAAACATATATATTATAGTTACAAAATATATATGAAAAACAATTTAAATCTTTAAAGAGTATTTGTTAAGTTTGTCAAATTTCAAAATAGATAGTGGTGTGCGAAGCTTTGAAACAAATAATCAAAACAAAAAAACAACAAAAAAACAAACACGCTTTGACTTCGCTTGAAAAAAAATCTCGCTTTGAAGCTCCACAAATAAATATATTGACAGTTAAACTACTCATTTATGTTCAGTTACTGCCATTCTGAGCTGTTATATAAATTACAAATTAATATTATTTATTAATATTAAAAAAAATCTGACATAAATGAAATGCATGTTGTTATATATAATAACTTAATTTATCAGATTGAAACAAAATATTAAAAACAATTGTGCAAAAAAAAAAACCAACTAATTTTAGTGAATTATGTAATTTAAATAACCACAATATAATATTTTACTGCATAAAAAAACCAAGAAAAAATATTCAAATTTTGATTCGGCTTCGAGAATATTTCATATATTCGATTCGAGTTTGCTTCGAATTGAAAAAGTGGACTTTGCAAACCCTTAAAAATAGACATACATAATATATGTTTATGGCAACAACAAAAAAAAGGGAGAAAGAAGATGTATCACACATTTTATTTTATGTGGCCACATATTAGTTCACTGAAAAGAAAAAGTTTCTAAATTGAGATTAAATAAATAAATATATATATAAACTTTTCTGTTGGTTGATGATTTCAAACATTTGTGTTGTTTAATATGACACTGTTTTGATCGGTGATTGAGTAAGACCTCAAGTTTGTGTTTTAGTAATATATTGTAAATATTAAAGTGTTGCACCTGTTTGGATGTGATTTGGGCAGTAGAAATTGGTATTGGACTAGACTTATTTCTCCAGACATATCCATCAGTTGAAGGCATGTTAATTCATAAGATATATATGCTCGTCGTACATACACCTAAGAAATAAACATATATAACAGTTTAAAAATGCAATTAAGTTCATTGATCACATTCGTGATGGTAAATATGCTTAGTGGTTTAAATTAGGAGGGATAGCCAGCACACTTACCTAGGTGATACTGGAGTATAAATTGTTTAGATATAACACTAAAAAACACATAAACACATTTTTAAGGACAAGCTTTCACTGTCACAGACAGCTTCATCAGGTCAGGAGAGTAGACTGATGCTTTTGGTTGAACTGTATGGTTGACTGTCCACAGCTGACAGTCTACTCTCCTGACCTGATGAAGCTGTCTGTGACAGTGAAAGCTTGTCCTTAAAAATGTGTTTATATGTTTTTTAGTGTTATATCTAAACAATTTATACTCCAGTATCACCTAGGTAAGTGTGCTGGCTATCCCTCCTAATTTAAACCANTGTGACAGTGAAAGCTTGTCCTTAAAAATGTGTTTATATGTTTTTTAGTGTTATATCTAAACAATTTATACTCCAGTATCACCTAAGTAAGTGTGCTGGCTATCCCTCCTAATTTAAACCATGATTTAGCCTAGTGCTCTATACCACATAACCTCAAAATATGCTTAGTGAAAATTTTATTTTATTCAAGTCAACGTCCTGATATGATTTTTCTATTTGTCAAAATATTCACCTCACCTGTGCTGGATCATTGTTCATTGCAACACGCTCTGATTAAATGATGCTATTCTGATGAGCCAGTATAAATAGTGCAACCTCCTCACTTAGTTTATAAACATATGATCTAGCACAAACCACCTCGGAATTGGACACCCTCGTAACCTACATCTTATTTTCTCTTTGGCTCATTTCAAGTCAAATCACCAAGGCTGTGTACTTACTGCATGCTTGAATCAAACATGTTTCTGACAACATATAGCCTCTACAATGCGTAATACTTTTCGGACAGCACATTACGGCTAGAGCTGCCTGGTAACTACTTCTGAAACTATGTTTCCATGGAAACGCTATTGAATTTTGATAGTGTTTTGTCACAATGTTGACATTATACTTAATTCAATCAATGAATAACATAATAAACCACTTTGTGTCAAAGGGTCCACCAAAATGCAAGCATACCAAATTACTCGTAAAGCATATCTACATATTATTTGCAACTATTATTAAATATATATTATATTATATTTGGAAGAAGGTTTAGGAAAGGTGGATAGAAACATATAAAAGAGACGAACACAATATGGCCTTTACAATGATAAGAAGAACACAGTTCACACTTTACATTGCTGCCAATGGACAAAGAGTTAATGGTTGCCTCTTAAAGAAAACTGATCGTCACCGCCCAATCCCCCGACCTAGGTTTCATTCTATCGGAACTCATCAGGGAGGAGTGTGAAACGCGCAACGCAACTTCCTAAAAGAGAAAACCAACAAACAAAAGGGGAGAAAAAGGAAAATAGTAAAGCATGATAGGACACATAGATAGGAACATGTAAAAGGTATAACAAATTATTATAATATATATAATGATTAATATTGTTTTCTCAAATTAATTTACTTAGGGCCTATTTAAATCAAGTTATATTTATTCTTAAATAGTTTTACTTGTCAACTTTAAAAGACTGAAAATATGTTTCTTTTGAATAGGGATTTTCACACTTTAAAAATAAATCCAGGCAATCAATGTATCTATATTAACCAAGAACACAGCATTTTTCGTTTTATTTAACAGTTTGGGTATTTTTTTATTATATTTCCACACAATATATAATTTTTTTTTCATTTAATAAACAATGCTATTCTAACTTCACTCTGCAAAATAGGGCACATGTGATGTACCCTAGAGTTAAGTGCACTAACTGGGGTACATCGGCACACTTGGAAGATAATTTGTACACCATCAAAAATGAATTCTGGCCTAAAACGTTGACGCCAATGCAGCTTGACAGTGCACATGGCTCTAGACGGACTATTCAGACTTGGCCCTAATGTCAAGTGCCCTTAAATCTCAGATTATTTTTCTATTCATTTTTTTCTCTGTAGATGTAAAAACATATGTAAGCTAAGCAGGGAAAGATATAAAGGAAAAAGTGAGACGAAAAGGCACAGTGGTAATCTCAAACTAAATGAGTTCATGTGGAACAAGTCCTTTGCAACTCTCCCTTAACACTCACCCCTATAAATTATACAACCCTCAATCGTAGAATAACACAAATAATAGAGTAAAATGTTATCAATGTAGTCTACAAAAAAATATGTTTGAATTTTCTCTACCGTCCTTCCAACCAAAATTAGGGTATAGGTATGATGCAAAGGAAAATAAAATCTTTTTACCCTTCTTTCATAACTAGACCGGTGAATGAAAATGCTGTATTTTCTCAAAATAAACTCAAAACATGTAAACAAGGATTATGCAGGATTTTTGGTAGACAAAGATCATTCATATAAATCTCTCATAATATTTCCAAACACTCTCAAAAGAAACAGATAATAAATACAAACTAAATGATGTGAATAAAATGTGTTCTTGATTTTAATTTCAATATTTAACTTTTACTCACGTACATACAGTTATATTTATTTAGTGTGGGTTAATCTTAAAGATACTTGTATAGATTAAAATACACACAATAAAGATATCGAATCGAAATATTTTAGTACCTCAAGTGAAGCATTGCAAACGGCTTTGTTGGAATGGTAAAAAAAGTCATGGAGGATATCGAAAATAGATGTTTCGGACATTATGAGCTTCTGGAGGTTTTCAGGGTGGAAGTCATGCCCGTACATATCGACAGCGGAGAGGAAGATTGACTCCATCTGGTTATGGCGTAGTTCATAGGCCGGTTGATGGGCTGCGATTAATACCTGAAAACACCCGTATATATATCAAATGAGTTGGTGTGTGAGTTATCAGACAGTATTCTTAGGTCACAAGTGCTTAAATCATACAGTTTTTTTTATGTTATTCCTATTATTATTATTATTATTATTAGCACCGCGTCTTACTACCCATTCGGATTATACACACTTACGCTAATGTGTAATGGTAGGGTGATTGTGAGATGAAATGGAGGACCAACAGTTTAACGTGGAATCCAAACCACGGTGAATGTCTTGTCAGAGGTGAAGGAAGGGTTTGGTAATCAGATAAATCTTTGCCGGGACCAAGGATTGAACCCCGGCCGCCAGCATAGACGTCTGACACATTACACATTGACCGCCAGGTCACCTTTTTTTTTGTGTTCAGACTTTGGCTCTTTCTTTTTACACCAATTACTGTTTCCGGCCGGCCTGGGTCAGTTTTATTATTCAAGACATATATTTTCATATATAGCTTCATATACCTTATAATCGCAACTTAAGACTAGGACAGACACAACATCCATTCACCGCCTGTTAATTCATCCCTGTGAAAGGGTAAACCCACATTTCACCAATACATTTTTCAGCCATGCCGAGAATCGAACCCGGGACCCTTAATTCAGTAGACAGACGCGCTACCGAATTAGCTAAGGAGTTAGATTGTTTGTTTGGTATTTATTTAATTATAATTGAAAAATTACACCTGGACAGGAGAATCAAACTTGAAACTGTTAGCTGAACTAACCGGGATTAATCCCATTCCAAAAGTTCAGCCGAAGGGAGTGCAAGTATTTTTACAGTTTTTATAGAATTGAAATTTTTTTGCCAAAATAAATCATATATTTCTCCAGTAGCAACATAGAGTTTAGTTTTCTGCATATGCTAATAGCTAAAGATCTTGAATATCTATCAAGGGTGTCCTGGAATTTTGTCAAAACCTTTTCTCTTTATTTAAAAAGTGTTGACAAAATTCCTCTACATCCTTGACAGGTATTCAACATCTGTTGATGTTCGCATGTGCAGAAAACTAAACTCTAGGTTGCTACTGGAGAAATATTTGATTTATTTTGGTCAAAAAATGGTAATGCTATAAAAACTGTAAAATTACTCGCGCTCCCTTTGGCCGCACCTTAAAGAAGATAGTTTAGTTTTTCCGATTATCAAATCCAGGAGGAAATTTTTGATTAAAGCTCACATGTTTAGTACTAGAATGGTGGCTCATTTTTTATTATATGCAAACCGACACATTCATTGCACACTAAATATACCGGGACAGTTGCGTCTTTTCTCTGTTGTAAAATAAAAATCAATATTTGTTTCTACAGTCACTGATGAATTCCCGATTTTCACTATCAACTTTTCTCTTCTTTAGCACCATGTTACACTCGGACTGGTTATCGTTATCGGTTATACTGATTCACGCTGGTGCGACTGTTTGTTTTTTAAATGACCTTTGCCCTCCCGTAATGACCTTCACCCTTCATTCTCCCTTCACGCCTAGCACAGGGTTGTCAGATCTGAGGTGTAAAATAGTGTTTTTAATATATATATGTGTGTGTGTGTGTGTGTGTGTGTGTGTGTGTCCGACATCCTTCACGGACGTCACCTGACCCGTGGGCAACCTAGTGAGAACCAGTGATCTACAGTATACAGCGACCATAGAACGTTCATCAGTAGTTTGTATATGACTAGATTATATTGACTAACCTAACAAGAAACAACCTTCAATTGATAAGCGGATGGAAAGTTAGACTTTTTTTTTGTAAAATAAAAAAGTCAAATTCTGTCATTTAAGTGTGTAAAAGCGGATAAAGTGAAAGTGAACTAAATTAATTATATTTTTTCATAAAATGAACTATAAAAGAAAAGGCCACGTTCAATTGGCTATGGTTGAAAAGAGGCTTTGACAGATATATACCAAACATGTTCAAGGTTAGACCTTGTAGTTAATTAATGGTAATTGACTCTTGGTAAGAAACATACATTCCCGTGAGATAAACCTGGTACGATTGATTCGTGGATTAGATCTGTATCCAAATTCGTCACTGCTATGCAGGTTTAATCACATGGGTATTGTCTAGTGTTTAAGTACCCGAGGAGCGTTAATATTTGAGGAGGATAGTTCAGGAATTACTTCGAGCAACATACCTTTTAGCAGCGTAAATGAGGTTTAGTATTAAACAATCTTAAACAACAACAATATTAGATTGGAAATTAGGAAAATAATACAGTCCTTAAATGCATGCTATTAATCGGTCAATAATAATAATAATAATAATAATAATATTTAGCACCGCGTCTTACTACCCGTTCGGGTTATACGCTTTAAGTACTAATTACTCTAACGGATTGGGAATTGGTAAGGTTGAATTAGAGGAAGTGAACCCGCATTTGCGTGGAGGGAGAGTGGAAAACCATTTAGGAAAAACCACCCCCGGTTCACCCGACCGAGATTCGAACCTCGATATCCCCGTCCTCAGCAGTCAAGCTCAACACGACAAGCGCGTTAGCAACTACGAGCCACCGAGGCGGGTAATCGGTCAGTAATTTGTTGACATCTCGCCTACTGTCGAATATATAAATCTATAACCGGCTGTTCTCTATGGGTGTGAAACGAGCTCTCTTACCTTACAAGATAAACATTTTTTTTAAGGTGTTTGAAAACAAGGCGCTTAGGAAAATATTTAGTCCAAAATGGACTGGGTAGTGGAGGAGGTTACATAATGACGACAGTATTATTTTAATAATGATTTGAAAAATTCAAAATGAGCCATACCTGCCTTGCCCTGAGAGCGACTCTTGAGTGCTCACTCCGATTGAGTGTAGTTAGGTCATTGAGTGTCACTGATAGTTCATCCGTCAGACCGGGTTCATTTGACCACAGATGATCTATCAACATGGTCACCAACACATTCTTTTTCGAAACCTGTAAATAAAACTTTTTTACTTAAGAGTAGAGCTTTGGATGGAATAGATATTATATCTAAACAGAAATTAATTTTAATATTCAGTGAGCGTGATAGTTACACAAAGTGGTTTGCCATATTCCTCAATACAAATACTTTCCCAGTTCAATAAAATTATCCTCCATTAGAGGTCCAGTGCAGACTATAACACCATTGATAATCTAAATGCCCCAGGTCAAACTTATAAAATAATGACAGGATTATAACAGGACCTTTATTAATTTCAAATAAGTTTAAGACCTTTAAATATGTGTAAAATGATACCTTACCTGCCCTGCTATTGAAACTGATGTGACCTGTATTCATGACACATTACACATGTGGATATCGCTAATACAATTAAAAAGATGAGTTAGAAGATTAGAAGCTTTGTAACTTTGACCTATCTCACTCATATTTAAATTGGTTTAGAGCTATTGGCATAATATATCATTTGCTATTGAAATATAAACAAGCACCTCCAAAACATTTTTAGCCCCTTGTGGTATAATCCGGGGATCTATTATAGGTCCTCTTCTTTTTAACGTGTCTATTGATGACATTGGTAAATACTTAAACTCATCTGGTTATTTACGCTTTGCGGATTATGTCAAACTATTTAACACCAGCAAATCAATTGCAGATTGTATGGATATACAAAACAAAATGAATGGTAGTTTAAAATGGTCTCTTGAAAATGAAATGTCATAGTAATAATAAATAAAAGACAAAATCTGTATATTTTACTAGGAAAACAAGCTCTATTTTTTACTTGTAAATTGATCAATTATAATATAGTTGGTTCCTTTTATATTAATGATCTAGGTTTTCTCAGACAACAAACTTTACTTTCACTGTCATGTTGAACATATATCATCTCAATCATTTAAATTAATAAGACTTATTATATCTATTACCTCCTGATTTAAAAAAGTTCACTTTTCTTTATGGCTTGGTTAAATCTAAGCTCAAATATACTAATGTGGCTTGGAATTACATTACCTTAACTGACTCTCTCAGGTTGTTAAACGTTAAACATAAATGTGTCGTTGCTTGCTATGATAATAAAGTGAACAATTCTTACTTGCGCATGAGAAAAGATCGTGGCAGTAACTGCGGCCATATCATCCTTGTTTCTCTCTCGTATTCCGGTCACACACTTGTCGTAGCTGCCTGAATGAGGAAAACGAACATATTTAAATGTCAACAAACATCGATGCAATAAAAAATATTGAGTAACTTATCTGCAAGTAATCAAGTTTTTGAGATGAACATTTAATAAATACCCGCCTCGATGGCGAAGTTGGCTTACGCGTTTGTCGTGTTGAGCTCGACTGCTGAGGATGGGGAGATCGAGGTTCGAATCTCGGTCGGGTGAACTGGGGGGGGTTTTTCCTAAATGGTTTTCCACTCTCCCTCCACGCTAATGTGGGTTCACTTCCTTTAATACAACCTTCCCAATTCCTAACCCATTAGAGTAATTAGTACTTAAAGCGTATAACCCGAACGGGTAGTAAGACGCGGTGCTAAATATTATTATTATTATTTAATAAATATTTGGGATCAGGCTCAACAATTTTGAGTTTTAATTTATAAAGCTATTTTTTGTGTTTCAGTGTGTGAGTGGTGATGGTTGATTGTTTTACTCTACTATTTAATACAAATAAAATTTAATCCAATAAAATATGACACATTAAATGCGTGTAGTATATAATTATCAATTCAACAGTATAATTTTGAGTTAGTCTGTATCTCTCCCTTTGTATGCTAGGGACAAAAGTAGTAGAGTGAATTAATTAGACCGTGCCTGAAGCAAACAAGTCAGTGTTTCTCGGAGCCGGTTCGATTCTCTGCTCAGCTAAAGAAAGGTAGAATTTCCGCTATGGGTGGCGATGGTCCGAGCCGTGCCAGATGGTGATAATTCAGCAATACTTGCGGACAACTATCGGCCTGATATTCAATAAGCTTGTTTTTGATATTGAGACGTTATGTTTGTGTGAAGTTCTAACACCATATTAACTATTTGGGCTTGGCATTGTTCTCGAATGTTCATTTAAATGATACAGCCAATACTATTATGCATTATTCTTAACAGATATTTATCAATTTCAGTGTTCAGGCAAAATTTTTAAGCCTTAATCCAAATATTCATCTGATTAAATAACTATGGTATTTATTACAAGTACTAGGAGAAGTGTATAGTTTTGAAATAATGAATTAATGGTAACCCGCCTCGGGGGCATAGTTGGCTAACGCGCTAGTCGTGTTGAGCTCGACTGTTGAGGACGGGGAGATCGAGGTTCGAATCTCGGTCAGATGAACTGAGGTTTTTTTTTCCTAAATGGTTTTCCACTCTCCCTCCACGCAAATGCGGGTTCACTTCCTCTAATTCAACCTTCCCAATTCCTAATCCATTAGAGTAATTAGTACTTAAAGCGTATAACCCGAATGGGTAGTAAGACGCGGTGCTAAATATTATTATTATTATTATTATTTAGCAAATAAAATATATTACGAAATTATATCTGGATTACATAAGCATTAGTTACTGCTATATTTATGTTTTAGATTCATGGGGAATTTAAAATATTTCGAGAGTCTTAATGTATTATATATTTATTTTTTTATAAAAAAACTTATTTTCGTTTACAATTAAATTTGCATTGTTAAGAATTTGAGGAGAAATACAGCAGTCTTGTAAAGTTTGTATTGGTGTATCGGGGAGGTCACAATTCAAATCACAGTTGGGTGTACTTAAATGCTACCCAAATACTTTCCCACTCTCCCTCCGAGCAAATATTGGTATCTCTCCCCTAGACTTCACCACATGTGTAAATATGTGGATAACCCAGACGTTCACTGAGACGTATTATGCTTACCATGTTGGAACTGACTCTCCACTTCGTAATACTGGTTCAACAATTCATAAACTGCAGTTTTCATGCGACCGCGAATGCCGTTGCGATATCGCTGAACGAGCTGTACGATACTTTGAGTAGTCAAGAAGAACACATCTCTATCGGCCCTTCTCTGCAAATTGGCCGCATGACTGGGGGATAGGATATTAACAAAGCATTAAAATGCTGGAGTAGAGCACCAAATTAGTAAAACCTAATTAGTTTAAAACAAGAATGGGGTTAAATACATTATTTTACGAATTTCAAATCATGAATCCATATTTCCTATTTATTTCGGAATCAAAATCTTGGAATAATATGAGCATATGAGGAAATATAAATATCGTGCAATAATAGAAAATATAAATAGTAACTATATTTTAACATTATTTCTTACAGTCGGTGACCTGGCGGTCTAGGTGTAAGGTGTCAGACTTCTGTGCTGGTGGCCGGGGTTCAATCCTCAGTCTCGGCAAAGATTTATATGATTACCAAACCCTTCCTTCCCCTCTGACAAGACATCTTGTGAATGTGAGGAATGCCAGGCCTTCACCGTGGTTCGGATCCCACGTTAAACTGTAGGTCCTCCATTTCATATCACAATCACCCTACCATTACACGTTAGCGTAAGTGCGTATAGCCCGAACGGGTAGTAAGACGCGGTGCTAATAGTAATAATAATATTTCTTACAATCCATTTACTATTCGTTGCTGTTTGTACACAAAGTTTCTAATCCGGCATTTTACTATGTTATAGTTATAGGAAATACTTGTTTGCAATGATATGTAAAACTATTGACTGCAATTGGAGTTTAATTATTGGTGTTTTAACTTATCATATCAACAGATTATTAACCAGATATTATTATTAGGAAGGCTGGATAACCTGACAAGACATTTAAATACGGTCTCACATAACTCATTTTTATCTCTATAAGCCAGTCATTTTGTTTAGTCGACCAGGAGATTATCTGTATATACCAACCCATCTCGGTGGCGTAGTTAGCAAACGCACTAGTCGTGTCGAGCTCGACTGCTGAGGACAGGGAGATCGAGATTCGAATCTCAAGTCGGGTGAACTGGGGGTGGTTTTCCCTAAATGATTTTCCACTCTCCCTGCACGCAAATGCGGGTTCACTTCCTTTATATTCAACCTTCCCAACTCCTAATCCATTAGCGTAATTAGTACTTAAGCGTATAACCCGAACAGGTAGTAAGACGCGGTGCTAAACAAACAAACAAAATCTGTGTACCATTTCTAGTCTGAGGAATAAGTAATGATCAGGTGACCTGGGTGTCTAGAGGTAAGGTATCAAGACTTCTGTGCTGGCGGCCGGGGATCTCACAATCACCCTACCATTACACATTAGCGTAAGTGCGTATAACCCGAAAGGGTAGTAAGACGCGGTAATAATAATAATAATAATAATAATAATAATAATAAGTAATGACGGCAAATAATAGTCGCATAGCTCTTGTTTACTCAAGGCCAAAGGGGAGAGGTGAGGAAAGATTAACGATACGCTGTGTAACACCTACTTTCAATAACACATTACAAATATCTACACACGTGATGACAAACATACACAATTCGTTGAATATCTTCTGAGAAATATACACATTTTCTTAGATCCTATATCAAGTAAAACACTTTTATATGACCAATTTGAGCGCAAAAGTGAAACACATTGTATGTATAATATATCGTCAAGTGTACAATTTATAAATATATATACACAACAAAGTTTGTTAAATGTTTGCCAATATTTTTCTTTTCTAAGTGAATGTGTAGCTCACGCCTCACCTGTCTATGACACAAGCAATTTGTTGACTAGGGAATTGAGCTAGGACTGAAGTTATATTGCGCTCATACAAGGACATCAGCTTGCGGATTTTCTTCTCTACAGAAATTGGAATGCGACCGGACATCGATGCAATTACTTCCTGTAAATATGTAATAAGTATAAATGCATTAACAATAAATATAAAATTAAAATTAGGAGCATTTGATAGATATGAGATTATGAGTGGTAGGGTGGGTTGCCAAGAACTTGTTTACCGATTAAATTTGTGAAAATTTAAATGACATCTCCCTCAAAATACTTGATTACTAAAATATTTTGATAAAATGATAACCTTAAAACATTTTTGAGTAGAGTGAAGCAAATATAAAACAAAACATAAAATAATAAATGTCATTACATAATTGGAGCATGTTTGGAAGTTGTAATTTAGTAAAGAAATGATTGAATGTTGTTTTTTTTGCGCTGATCTTTAGTATAATGCCTTTAATTATTGTAGTACAATACATCAGCACTATTCTAGAGCAAGATATGTGTCTAGATACAACAAATTCAAATGAGATGATATTCTCATAATACTGATATTTTAAAAGTTTAATCTTCTATAACAATTAAAATAAAGTCATAATCTTTAATCATAAAAAATATCCCCTATTAAAGTATGTTGAATTAAATATTGAAAGGAGGAAGAGATAAACCTGTCCAAGACCAGGTACACGCTAGCAACCTAGTATGAGACGGACAGGGCCCTTACCTTCACCTTCCCCCTATAGATGACCATACAGGGGTAGCCGGTCCAGAAGGGCCGCTACTATGGAAACAACCTGTCTGGGTTTTATTGGGAAGAGTCCCTCCAATACAGGCAGCGTGATCTTATAAAGCCTGCATCGCGCTTCTCACTTAATATAGTAACACTGTAGGAATTGTGAACTTCTCTCGGCTTTCTTGAATAAATTTCAATTTTTTTTGTCCCAGTGCAGTGAACAACCAGCTAAATTTGTTCTTTCATTGATGAAGTAACATTTTTTTGTAACATCAGTGGTTTTATTCAACACATGCAAACATCACTGATATAAACTGTATTGAAAGTAACAAAGAGTTATAAGAGTTACAGTAGCCCCATGGCTTCTTTGGTGCTGACTGACGGCTTTGAAAAGTTACCAGACCAAATTATGTATCCCTACGCCGAACTATATGATCTGCAAAAACATGTGTTTAGCAGCTGTCCCTTCTGGTGGTTAAAATTTAGGTATATACCTAAATGTTGACTGTCAGAAGTGAGCTATGAGCTGTCAGTCAGCAACAAAGAAGCCACGGGGCTACTGTATATACCTAAATGTTGAGTGTCAGAAGTCAGCTGTGAGCTGTCAGTCAGCACCAAAGAAGCCACGGGGCTACTGTATATACCTAAATGTTGAATGTCAGAAGTCAGCTGTGAGCTGTCAGTCAGCACCAAAGAAGCCGTGGGGCTACTGTACTTAGGAGATGTACAAACATATTTCGGAATCAAATTTGACCTACTTGTAGCTCCAGTAGCGGCAAACTGGGATCCCTGAGTGAGGCCATAAACTTCTCGACAACTTCTCTCATCCGAGCGAGATGATACGGGTCAGGAAGGCAATAACCTGTCGACAACCATAGATAACCATGATAAACATGATAGTTTTACATGTTTTAATTATTGTTGGTTTTTTACCCCAACATAAATTATCTAAGAGTTTTTTTTATAAAAATAATATTACTCTATAGTCAAAAGGAAGGGGTAGGCCATGTAAGACATGGTTAGATATGAATGTGTGAAAAAAAGAAATATTAAGAGTTTTAAGATAAAAGAGCATGTATGACTCAGTGTATGAATGTTGTTGAAGCGAAGGAAGTGTGCAAGGATAGGAAAGTGTGGAGAAAGCTAGTGAGGACAGATATGAACAGAGTTGTTGTTTGTTGAGCTATAAGCACAGTTTCTTGCCAGCCCCGTAAGGGGACGGCATGATTAGGTATGTATGTCTTTATAAATCAACTATTAGATATGGGTAGAAATGGAATAAATATGTTTTATTGGTGAATTGGTAACGTATTTAAAGATGTTACCTTCATCAGGGGTCATATCGTCTAATAGAGGGGTGTCAAACTTGAAGCCTGTGGGCCAAATGCGGCTCCCCTCATGAATCTATACATCTCACTGGCCTTTCGATGAATCAGTATGAAATATGACAGGATTCATCCTACTATACATTATACAAATATAGGCCTACTAATTGGTTGGATGATAATTGTAAAGTGGTAATTATTTGGGGAAATTTAGCCCATGAGGTCGGTGTACCAAATTTTTAGTTTCTACTCACCAGTAATTGTTTAATTTCTGCACCAAATTATGTGCAATGTATGGCAACACAAAAGCGTGTGAACAATTGTTTTAGCGTATTAAAAATAACCCTCACTAGATAATTGCTAAATATAAACTAATACCAAAACTAAAGATTAACCTAATGGTGATCCATTAGCCTTGCAATAACAAGCTAATACAGTCAACTCTCGATTCTATGACCCCGGGAATAGCGTCCCTCTCGAAGTAACGACCCTTTTTTGGGGAACCGTGAAAAATGTGGGAAAAAAGGTTGAAAAGTTTAAGGAAATCGGCTGTAAAATGTATTTGTTGCATTTATTTAGGTCGCTGCGTTGCAATTATCTTTGTGAGCGTTGTATTACTAGTAACTGGGGTGGGTCAGGTATAAAAAAAGATAATAAATATGAACTAAGTCAGAGTTGAGGTGGAGGAAGGATGTGGATATCGGTTAGCCTCTTATGCTTATCATGTTCTATGATTAAAATTAAAATGTGAGATTTGTAAGTGAAATTAAGATTAAAATTCTAAGAGTTTTACAAGAAAAATTGTATTTCAAAAAACAAATCTAAAACGCCTTTATAAAAATATAAGGGTGACCTGGCGGTCTAGGGGTAAGGTGTCAGACTTCTATGCTGGCAGCCAGGGTTCAATCCTCGGTCCCGGCAAAGATTTATCTGATTACCAAACCCTTCCTTCACCTCTGACAAGAAATCTTGTGAATGTGAGGGAATGCCAGGCCTGCACCGTGGTTCGGATTCCACGTTAAACTGTAGGTCCTCCATTTCATCTCACAATCACCCTTCCATTACACATTAGCGTAAGTGCGTATAACCCGAACGGGTAGTAGGACGCGGTGCTAATAGTAATAATAAAAATAATCTTATACTTTTTTACTCTTGTAATCCACTTTAGTACATTCTGTGTGTGCACAACCATTTTGTACCAACATGAGACTCACAAAATATTTAGTAAGAGTTTGTACAAAGCGCTATTTGGAAACACTAGCTAAAACTCCAGATATCGTGTATCTGTAAGTTAGTGTTAGTGCAGGGGAAACCCAGAAAATTAATTTGAAGCTCCTCAACGATCAATGATGTCACACAAGCTTGAGAGGTTACCAAATAATGGTGGTGTTGAATTTACATGTTTTATACACCAATGTACATAACCACACAATTTCTAACCTGCAAGGATGTTATCCAACATAACTTTGTAGCTAGCTACAAGATGGTTTAGTTTTTCAGGAATTGGCGGCCCTGATGTTTCAAACTCGGGGAATTTGTCTTTATATTCCTGAGCTCTTGTCACTAGAGACGCATCGTCCAGCTCTAGGTGAGCAATCAAAGAGCCTGCATCGAGGACGGCTCCAGGACGTTTCACGTAAAATAAAGTGCCGGACTCATTTGCAGTTAGGGTCATAACCATTTTCATGACCTGCAAAAGAGCGGGTCAACGTAATGTAATGATTGGCTCAAAAACTAATATAAACATTAATAAAATTATAAGACTCACTTCAATGGCTAAATGGTCTAAGGCAGAGGTCGATATCGCAGCTTGTTTCAGTCGATCACCTAAGAAACCTACATCATCGCGAAAGGCAAAGCTTACCTTACATTATTCACTGGAAAAGTTGATTTTTTTTTAAAATCGTTTTTCTAGGATTTGAGTCTTGAATCTGACATTTTTGCGAATTCTTGAATCTTGAATATCGTTAAGGATTCAAGGAATTCGAAGATTCAAGGGTCCCATCACTATTAAATATCGCTACTTTTGAAACAAGTAACAGAGATGATGTTCTCATCAATTTAGTTTTCAAATTAACTTTCCCGTGAGTGGTATTAATTACATTTGATGGTTAAGGTTCAAGGCAGATCAATCCGGAAAGAAGAGCTTATAAGATAGAATAAAACCTTTCTCCCTCACCTCGATCTCCGCGTAGGGTTGACCTGCGTTGACATGGCCCCCATCCTCGACCAAGTAGTTGACTAGTTTGCCCGCAGAAAGTGATCTCAATAGCGAGGGATCATTTTCCTTTTCAAAAATACAGGTTTGGTTACCGATCACAATACGGTAACGGTCCACTTCCTCTCTCATGTAGGTGGTAAAACTTGAACCATCGACAGAGAGTAGGATTCCTAGAGAAAACAACAAATAGTATAAAATATATCGGTTGGTACTGGCCACAAGAAGAGACTAGAAGTGGTGACCTGGTGGTCTAGGGGGTAAGGTGTCAGACTTCTATGCTGGCGGCCGGGGTTCAATCCCCGGTCCCGGCACAGATTTATCTGATTACCTTACCCTTCCTTCACCTCTGACAAGACATCTTGTGAATGTGGGGAATGCCAGGCCTCCACCGTGGTTCGGATCCCACGTTAAACTGTAGGTCCTCCATTTCATCTCACAATCACCCTACCATTACACATTAGCGTAAGTGCTTATAACCCGAACGGGTAGTAAGAAGCGGTGCTAATAATAATAATAATAATAATAATAATAATAATAATAATAATAATAATAATAATAATAATAATAATAATAATAATAAGAGACTAGAATGTGCCCAAATAACGAAAAAAGATGAAATTGGCAGAAAGGGTTTAGGACACAACAACACTAGGGGTATTAAATAATGAGCCTTCAGTTTGAATTTGATTGGTAGAACCACAATTGTATCTACCATAAACAGTCTGGGTCTGCGAACTCAAGTATTTTTATTTGATTTGATCTCGTGTCTGAGTTTCTCACAAAGGTCCCGAGTATCGAGACGAGTCAAGCTAGGTTGAATAAATCATTTTAAAACCTACAGCATTGTCAACTTGAAGGCTTAATGCATCACATAGAAAAGTCTTCGAAAATCTTTGAATCCCAAATCTTGAGTCCTGATGTTGAAATAATTATGAACACAAGAAGAAATACTAAACCTTCACATTCTTTCTTAAAATACATTCATTATAACATTCTTACATTCAGTTAGGTGTTAAATTACTGGTCTGGGGTCTGGTTGTTAAGTTCATCCTATAATTATAATTGGTTCTGAACCACCAATAAACAATATTAGTGCTAAAACAAATGTTTATAGAAAGCTTGAATATTTTTTTTTTTATAAGGATCAGAGTTTTGTATTAAAGATTTTCTTGAATCATTGAATCTCGAACATTTTTGCGGATTTAAGGGATTCAAGGATTCATCCCTATTTCAAATATTCAATAGGTGTACAACTTGAATGGGTAGTAAGAAATAACTCAAATTCAGATGCCTTGATTTCTATGCTCTCATTAAACCTAGCTAGCTTCTCTGATTACAAACAATGGTTTGCTTGCAAACATTTTTTAAACATAATGTTCAACTAATAATTGACTCAATAGACTTTGCTTTCACTAAACTGTTGACCTCATTTACAAGATGACCAGAGTTAATTCAAACATTGTAACAATTTGAAATTAAATAAGCTCATGGTTCAAACATTGTTGCAATGTGAGGCTAGATGAGCTCATGGTTCAAACATTGTTGCGATGTGAGGCTAGATGAGCTCATGGTTCAAACATTGTTGCAATGTGAGGCTAGATGAGCTCATGGTTCAAACATTGTTGCAATGTGAGGCTAGATGAGCTCATGGTTCAAACATTGTTGCAATGTGAGGCTAGATGAGCTCATGGTTCAAACATTGTTGCAATGTGAAACCAGATGAGCTCATGGTTGTCATGTAGCCACAGTTTGCAGCCAATAAATTATTTGAGTCTGATCAATAGATGTGTGACTTAGCTTAGCCCAACACATGGCTCAGTGGTTTACACCCTTGTACAGTCCCACAAGGTTTGATATAAAACTTGGCTAGTTAGTTGAACTAGAGGTAGTTTCCAGCTGTGTAGTTTTGTCAACCTGACCAGCGTGTATTTCCTCCTAAGTGCCATCCTGCTCCTTACACTCTTAGATTACGCACTTGTGTTAAACATATAAATATAAAAACTAGCCATCAAGAGTGGGTGTTGTACACGGAATAAAATCAACCGTACCTCCGTCAGACATTCTGTGCACTTCGAGCTCTTTGTAAGAACCATTCATCACCAGGAAGTAAGTATTTGGCCCTGATTTGGTGGCGTGAACATTGTATTTGTAGCCATCATTGATCAACTCTACGTTAACAAAGTTGACTAGAGCGTTACAACCTTGGATCTGACCCCTGCAATCAAAAGGTACAAATTAGGTATGTTTTGACAACCCTCGCTGATTACTGGATCATTAGGATCTAAATTTAGAAATTATCGTGTTTGCTAAGAGTCCTGGGTAGGATTTATAACAGGGCTTGGAACAATTATCTTTGGTGAAATTGGCTTTCCCTCTTTTACAGTGATGAGTTAAGTCGGTGGCGTAATAGATTAAACTTGGGCCACCTCACAAGATTTATTCTCGGGCCCCCTTTTCAGAGTCACCTAACACCTTAGTAAAAGTTATAAGAAATAATTACTAGTGGTTCTTAATAATTACTAGTTTGGAAATCACACCTTGTAATGACTGTTTTAGCTTCGGTTTTGTGTCAGTCAGCTTGACAAGTGCCTCAATATCAATGGTCAATGGGGATTAAACGGAAAAATAAGTCAGGATATGTATTTATAATATTATATAGAGGTTTTAAAATGTATTAAACTTTACTATTTTATTTTATTTTATTTAGTAACCAAACGTTATTTACTTTCTGGGCGACCATAGTATCATTTATGTGCAACAAATAATAAAGTGTTTATACTTCTCTAATGAGGTTTGGAAGTTCTGGAAGGCACTAAGAATGGTACTATCGGCAATGTGCAATGCTCCACACATGACACCCAACAATATGTCGGGCTTTTCAGCCTGCATCCTTTCCGCAATGAGTGCATCCAGCCAGGCTGTATCAATCAGATTATCTTGGAAGGTTGGTGTCTCCAAGAGTTTGATCAAGTATTCCACGGTAGTTCGGAAATCCCCGCGTATGGATAGTTCTTTTAAAGCTATTACCAAGTTTCTGGAAATAACAAGATAACAAAAATTAATCAAACAAGCGTTTGCAAATTGCGGCAAAAAATGTAAATGTCATTTAGATACAGTTGTTAGTGATAAAACCATGCACCATATTAATTATGTCTTAGCAATTACTAGCTACCAATTGTTTAGAGTTAAATTAGTTGAGTTATTTTTGAAACCAGTATGGTGACTTTCAAAATATTAATATGAACGATCATCAACAAATAAAGCTTTGAATTAGAGCTGAACATTCATTAAATAAAAAACAATTTACAACTAACAGTCTTAAGTCGACAAACCTGATATTAAAATTAAAAAAATTGCATCCATAGTTTGATTGAGTGTAAAATTTAACACATATATAAATAGTTAATTGATTTAAGCAATGAATTTAACTAAATCGAGGTTCCACTAGTTAAAAATCACTCTCCTTATCATTGAACCACATAGATGAGTGGAACATTATAACAAATAATGGCTCTCCAAACAAACAATTCTGAAAAATGTGTTCGTCTTGGCTTTTTAAAAAATGGATATATTTCTCACACCATTCAAATTACCAATTATTGAAAAAAATTATGATCTCATATTAAAAATACACTAGATATATAACCTCAGTGCTGACCTAGAGATAAAATCTCTATGATAACCTAAAGAAAGTCTAACAATTGCAATGAAGAAGAAATATGTTTTATTCTAAAACAAGTATTTTCAAGATAGAAATGGTCGAGTGTGTTTCCAACACAAGTAATTCAAGAAAAAAACTGTTTTTGTTTGGGATTTGAGGTTGTAGAATATTCAGATTAATATATTATATTTGGAAGAAGGTACAGGAAAGGTGGATAGAAACATATAAAAGGGGGACGAACACAATATGGCCTTTACAATGAAAAGAAGAACACAGTTCACACTTTACACTGCTGCCAATGGACAAAGAGGTAATGGATGTCTCTTAAAGAAAATTGATCGTCACCGCCCAATCCCCCGACCTAGGTTTCATTCTATCGGAACTCATCAGGGAGGAGTGTGAAACGCGCAACGCAACTTCCTAAAAGAGAAAACCAAAAAA
>CABEEJ010000340.1:228201-246302 GCA_901482245.1 Timema douglasi
AAAAAAAAAGTAAATGTGAATAAATGATAGTATTTTAAAAAAGATATAAAAAATTAAAATTATATTTTAGTGCTTCTATAAATAAATTAATGAAAATTGTTTATTTAGCGATAATTAATAAAAATAAATAAGAGAGAAATCAGTTAAATTTGAACTCTCATATTTTTCTAGAAGAAAACCAAAACTAGTTAAAAGACTTGACTGACATGAGAATGATGCAAGCCAAATTATGTGAAAAATAATACAACTATGTTTTTATAATGTGTAATTGTGTATACAGTAGCCCCATGACTTATTTGGTGCTGATTGACAGCTCACAGCTGTCAGCTGATGGCTTTGAAAAGCTACCAGACCAAATTATGTATCCCTACGCCGAACCATATGATCTGCAAAAATATGTGTTTAGCAGCTGTCACTTCTGAACAGTCAAAATTTAGGTATATACCGAAATATTGACTGTCAGAAGTCAGCTGTGAGCTGTCAGTCAGCACCAAAGAAGTCATGGGGCTACTGTACAAGGGATGCTATAAGCTAGTGAAGAATATTACAACTATATAATAGGGATATGTAAGCCTCAAAAATATCTCAAAAATTCAAGATAAAAGATATCTCAATCTAGTCTCAAAAGTTAAAAAATGAATCTCAAAATTTCGAGAAATTAAACAAAAAGAAAAGCAATAATGGCCCTAAGTAATTAAAAAACCCAAACCGGGAATTAATTATTTCCAATAATAACGTAATAACCCAAAAATCGGTCGCATTTCTCCCAAAAAACGGTCTTCGTTAAGAGATGTTTTGGTTATAAATATTGTTTTTCAATATCAAACTTTGACAAAATAAGCTGTTACACTACAAAATTAGATTAAAAATGGTGTTCATTATAACTACCTATCAATGTATGTACAAGTTGTGCAAAACTGTGGTTTCAAAGGAAAGTTAAAAATACAAGCGAAGCTGTTTTGGTGGTGTGTATGTAGAGCTCATTTTAGGAAATAAAAATTACCCTTTCCATATCTTCAAATACTTCTTGCCTAGCAATCACAGCCGGGGCTTCTTCGATAATTTTCTGATGTCTACGCTGAATGGAACAGTCTCTGCCAAATAACGAAATGGCGTTTCCGTATTGATCCGCTAAGAGTTGCACTTCCAAATGTCTCGCGCAACGAGCGAGTTTCATTATAAAGATCGGCGAGCCGGGAACTTCCGATTGCACCTGCAAACAAATATTAGTTAATTTCATTTTAATAAACTATGTTTAGTAATGAATAAAACGATAAAGTATTAGGAAAAAAGTATAACACAAATAAAAGAAAAGACACTAACACAAATTTACACACACTTCAATATTTCGATGCTATTAAAGCACCTTCCTCAGGAAGTAGTAGTAATTAGACTTCAGTCTTCAGTCTAATTACTACAACTTCCTGAGGAAGGTGCTTTAATAGCATCGAAATATTGAAGTGTGTGTAAATTTGTGTTAGTGTCTTTTCTTTTATTTGTGTTTTACTTTTTTCCTAATACTTTATCGTTTTATTCATTACTAAATGTTTTTGCTCAATGCACGTTTTTCATACATAATAAACTATGTTTGTAACCAAATAAGAATGGTGAAGAAAAATAATCAAACTACTAATATAAAACACTCTATTTCTCTAATAATATCATAATTCGGTTAAAGAGATTCAGAACATCTTGATATGAACCATGGCATATAATATACAAGATGTTCACACTTGAAACTTGAGTAGTCAATGTATTAAGAGTAAAACGACCAATATTTCTAATTCTGTTGAACAATGCTCAGCCTTCTGGCGAGTTCTGGAACTATTCAATGTGAGACTTAGTATGGTAGGGTGTCGGAAAAGTTGGAATTTCTAAATTGTATGGACTGAGCAGGTGTTTTTTTTTGTGTTAACTTATACATTTTAAATAGATTATGTCAGAGATCAATAGTACAGGGGGTAACCTGGTGGTCTAGGGGGTAACCTGGTGGTCTAGGGGGTAAGGTGTCGGACTACTGTGCTGGAGTCCAGGGTTCAATCCTCGGTCCCGGCACAGATTTATCTAATCGCCAAACCCTTCATTCACCTCTGACAAGACGCGTATTAATCACAACTTGTGAATGTGAGGAATGCCAGGCCTCCCACCGTGGTTCGGATTCCACGTTAAACTATAGGTCCTCCATTTCATCTCACAATCACCCTACCATTACACATTAGCATAAGTGCATATAACCAGAGCTGGTAGTAAGACGCGGTGCTAATAATAATAATAATAATAATAATAATAATAGTACAGGGAAATCCATTTTATAAGTAGGTAGCAAGAGACAATGTGGTCATGGCTTCCTTCCCTATATTACTCCTTATTGGAGGTAGGTTTTATTGTGTTGCGAATAGTAAATCCTCATCTCCTACTCTGTAAAAAAAATCCATATCCTTACAGTCCATGGTAATTAATATATGACTCTTAGAATGTTTAATTCAGTCCACACGCTTTTTATCCTTAGTCACATGGTATTGTATAAACAAATGGGGAAGTATTCTTTGATTTGAAAAATGACAGCTGGACATTAGAATCAAACTCGGGACCATTGGCTTAGTCTGTCAACGCTCTAACCACTGATCTATCCAGGAGTCGTCCCGTGCCCAGGGTCATTCTTCACTTATATTTTAAGGTAGAGTCTATGATGGACATGCAGAAAATCATCAACTACATATGAATGATAAATTAAGATTACGAGATTACGTAGACCAATCTTGCAAGGTAATTTTTGGAACATCATATTTCTTTATTGCAGCCCAAACATATATTTTATTTACTTTAATTACATCAATAGCATTTTCAAAGTTAGATTTCATAAAAATTATATATGGATAATCTCATACAACCTTCTATGTAATATTTTGGCATCTCCAAAATCACTCCACATATATTCAAGATAAATTTCCAAACCATCAGGCAATAATTCAATTCATTTTATTATATCAAAATTGAAAAAAGAAACAAAAAAAACTGGTATCAACACTAATAACCCAAATGTAATATGCACACTATATTTATTAATATTTAATTAATTGATTAATTATTAATATTTAGCACCGCGTCTTACTACCCGTTTGGGTTATACGCTTTTAAGTACTAATTACTCTAATGGATTAGGAATTGGGAAGGTTGAAATAGAGGAAGTGAACCCGCATTTGCGTGGAGGGAGAGTGGAAAACCATTTAGGAGAAACCACCCCCAGTCCTCCCGAACGAGATTCGAACATCGATCTCCCCGTCCTCATCGGTTGAGCTCAACACGACTAGCGCGTTAGCCAACTACGCCACCGAGGCGGGTTAATATTTAATAATCATCCAATTCAATACTAAAATTCCAATCACCGTACTCTCAAACGGATTTAATTAGCAGTCTAGGTCCTAAAATAATGTTTAATTTGATCTAATTTAAGGCTAAATATGAAAAATAGCTACATAATCCTATAAAGATGAAAAACAAAAAAAAGCAGATGTGACACAAATAGATATTTATTTGTACGTTTATTAAAAAAAAATGTAGTTGTTTTAATTGAGCATTTCTTTGGCCTTGAACGCTGCCTACGTAAATAGTGGAAAGGTCATTGAACATTGTAACATTGTGTTTTTACCATGGGTCGAGGGGTTAGTGGTTTGAACCGGGAGCCCTAAGGTGTTCGTGTCAGGAACCAGAACATGTTACTTTACTCTGGGTTTTTATATACTGGAGTAGGTGACCTGGCGGTCTAGGGGTAAGGTGTCAGACTTATGTGCTGGCGGCCGGGGTTCAATCCTCGGTCCCGGCACAGATTTATCTGATTACCAAACCCTTCCTTCACCTCTGACAAGACATCTTGTGAATGTGGGGAACGCCAGGCCTCCGCCGTGGTTCGGATCCNTCTGACAAGACATCTTGTGAATGTGAGGAATGCCAGGCCTCCACCGTGGTTCGGATCCCGCGTTAAACTGTAGGTCCTCCATTTCATCTCACAATCACCCTACCATCACACATTAGTGGAAGTGTGTATAACCCGAACGGGTAGTAAGACGGGGTGCTAATAATAATAATAATATATACTGGAATTAATTGCATTCTTGGAGTGTTTTTTTAACAAATTCTTAAAGATATGAATGAGAGTGTAAGTTCATTTTGGGCAAACCCGGACCGGAATCAGGTTTTATCTATTGGAGTATTACTGTGGATTCACACGTTCACAGAAAAACAAGCGCAGAACAGAAACGTGGTCACGTGACGCGCTCTAAGCCAATCACAAGATTTCCGCTTAATCGGCGCGGACTGTTCTGCTGAAGTTAAACTATTCTCTACTCTGTCCGCTAAGCCTGAAATGTTCGGCACAGGAGAACCAATCAAATCTCAGAACCAACCATCTTAAATCAGTGCGCATGCGCATTTGTCAACGCACGCGCTCTAGAGCCAGAAGCAAGCAGACAGCTTCGTTGTCCGTTGTGAGGAGATTTGAAATAACTAGTTAATGTAAAGCGTGTGTATCGATGTATTGGATTGAGCCACGACACAGCGCTATAATTTGTAAATATTCATAGGAAAACGATCTAGAATATATTTCTATCCACTAGAAAATAAGATATGTTGATAGTGCAGCTGTCTTACGTTAGCGTTGCAATACATCATGCGTCAACTTAAAGTGTGTAAAATGTTGCGCCTCCGAGGCAGATTCTGCTTTCTATTTTCGGCAAACGCGTGAATCAAGCTTTAGACCCACAGAACAAATTAGTATGGTCTGTGAGGTTGTCATACCCGTAAATTTGCGATGATAGCCCGAGTTAAAATTGTGCTGTTCGAAACTACATCAAAGTTTGAAAAGGATTAGAACATCTTGGGGCGTGGTCCTATTTCAAGGTTTTCCTTGGAGAGGGTTTGTTGTAATCATGAATAAATACACTTACACAGAACAGCGACTGCCCGAATGGTTTAGAGACTGTGTATTCAGCAATATATTAGTATGGATATATTTAATAATATTTAGCACCGCGTCTTACTACCTGTTCAGGTTGTACGCTTTAAGTACTAATTACTCTAATGAATTAGGAATTGGGAAGGTTGAATTAGTAGAGGAAGTGAACCCGCATTTGCGTGGAGGGAGAGTGGAAAACCATTTAGGAAAAACCAGCCCCAGTTCACCCGACCGAGATTCGAACCTCGATCTCCTCGTCCTCGGCAGTCGAGCTCAACACGACAAGCGCGTTAGCCAAGTACGCCACCGAGGCGGGTCATTACTATGGAAATGATCCTTTACACTGCAGGGGCCCTAAACCTTTTAAGATCCGATGTCCAGAGTTCCCGTCTCTTGTTGGCTTGCATGCATCAATATTAGGATTGAACACTCTTTAACATAATGATTTTCTTTTACCGTCTCAAGTGTCTCAGCAGGGTTGAGCAAATATGAAAATTCCCGACTATGTTCAAACGCACTCAAAATAGTACTCTCTGCCTCGTTTACTAGAGTTGTCATTTGCCAGTTTAAGATCAATTTTTACAAAAACCTAATATTTTTATTCATATATAAAGCAAAAATCAGAATTACCTGCCGAAACAAATTTGGGAACTCTTCGGGTCCTTCCACTTTGCGAATCCCCTTCCCTCCTCCCCCCTCGCTCGCTTTGATCATTACTGGGAAACCAATTTTCTGAGCTGCGATCAGGCCGTCTTCTATCGATGATATACAGCCTTTCTTATAAAGCTCAGAGCTGATTTTTATCTTCTTTCCACTGTAGTGAGCTTTCAGATCTAAACCGTAGAAAAATATAAAAAGATTAGTTGCTTGTGAATTGTGTATACTCACAGAAGTGAAAATAAAATTGGTATAAAATAATGTCCCAAGATATTAAATATTTTGCTAGATAAATTATTTTGTGATTTTAAAATTTAATTACCCTTTCCTCAACAATTTACATTTTTTGGAATGAGAGTTTAAAACATAAATCGTAAAAATATTTTCTGTATTTTGTCTGGGATAAATTTTTAAGTTATTTGAAAGGAGTCTCTTGTGTTTATAATAAATAATAATAATATTTAGCACCGCGTCTTACTACCCATTTGGGTTATACGCTTTAAGTACTAATTATGCTAATGGATTAGGAATTGGGAAGTTTTAATCAGAGGAAGTGAACCCGCATTTGCGTGGAGGGAAAGTGGAAAACCATTTAGGAAAAACCACCCCCAGTTCACCCGACCGAGATTCGAATCTCGATCTCCCCATCCTCAGCAGTAGAGCTCAACACGACAAGCACGTTAGCTAACTACGCCACCGAGGCGGGTTTCATTAATATAAAATAGGGTTTGAATCATTTAATTATTTTCTTTCAATACTCTATGTAAAGATCTTACCAGGTTAACTTTGTAAAAGTAGGGATGGGACCCTCAAAGTCCTTGAATACTTAAGAACATTTTGCACGCCCATCACAGACTCTGCCTTAAAATATGAGTGAAGAATGACCCTGGGCACGGGACGAATCCCGGATAGCTCGGTGGTAAGAGCATTGGCGCACTAAGCCAAAGGTCCTGGGTTCGATTCCCGTGTCTAGGTGTCATTTTTCAATTTTCAGAATACTATTTACAATTATATCTGGGTTTTATTGAAATAGCGGTGCTTGTATGAGTTACTGCGCACTTATTCTTATGAAATGAGCAAGACTTTTTTTTATAGGACCTACCCCTTGCCTCTTGGACCCATTGTCACCAGTGTCGAAACTAACTAATAGAAAGTGTCCTGGTGACCTGATGTTGTGAAGGCTGGCTTCCTATTGGGTAGAGGGAGCCAGCGCATCACATGCTCTCTCTAAATACAACGGAGTTGATCTTTGAAAGAAAAATAAGTTTTATGATTCAATATCTTCTGAAAAGCACGTGACTCTCCATGGATGAAGTACTGAAAGGATATTTTATATACAGTTCATTAAAGAAAAGTACACTTCATCCGTGACTTCTTAAAATATATGAGAGGGGTCCAAAAGAGTATCATAACAATGTTTACCAGAGGCCCTCTAACTGTTGGCTTACTTAATAAATGTCCTGGTATGGACGACAAGGTTCACAAAATCTCAATATGTTGTTAGAGACTACCTTTATGATCAGTTTAACCTGAACTATATCAAGAGAAGTTCAAACACTCACCACTTCCCGACCACGGCAATGTGGGAATATTCGCCGTCTGCGCCACGATGCTGGAAGCTATTTTATCCCCGAGGGCCCACATCGCTCTATCCGGTGGACCGATAAAGGCGATGTGACTCTTGTGCAGAAGTTCTGGCAGTTTGGGGTTCTCGGACGCGTGGCCCCAACCGGCCCACACAGCCTAAAGGAGCCGGTCAAAATACACCACAGTGTTACTTGCCAACGATGGCAACAGAATGTAGCTAGGGTGAGGGATGACAATACAGCCATTTTGCTCTATTTCACGATAATGTTGATATTTTATATTTAAAAAAATTACCATTCGTGTTTTCATGTTGTACTATTCATCCGGGATTTTTCCCATTTAATCACATCCATGGAGTAGGGATGAGGAAGGCAGTATTTAGATGAAGTGTTGGAGGAGAGTGAAAAATAATTTAGTAAATACTAGCCTATAAGCTACACTTAGCCAGAATTCAAACCCAAACATCCCAATTAACCCCGCCTAGAGAAGCTTGATGTTCCGTCCTTGTGGCCGACAGCTTCAATATATAGCGTGGTGAAATCATTTTCAGACTTTGTTAGGAAATATTAAATCAACTAGTTTCCAATGTTTAGCTCTCAAAAGTCGAGATGAAGGTTAAGTTGAACTTTGAGGAATTATATCACTTTTGATTAACTTTTTTAATAATTTATGGTGACCTGGCGGTCTAGGGGTAAGACGCCAGACCTCTGTGCTGGGCGTCTGGGGTTCAATCCTCGGTCCTGGCACAGATTTATCTGATTGCCGAACCCTTCCTTCACCTCTGACAAGACGTGTATTAATCACAACTTGGGAATGCCAGGCTTCCCCTGTGGTTCGGATCCCACATTTAACTGTAGGTCCTCCATTTTCATCTCCCAATCAGCCTACCATTACACATTAGCGTAAGTGCTTATAGCCCGAATGGTTAGTAAGATGCGGTGATAATAGTAATAATAATAATAATAATAATTTAATAGTTTATGATGTAGTAGTTAGTATGGTGTATTCATGTTTAACAATTGGAACCAAGACTGACTGTGAAATGTTATTAATATTATTGCTGATTTGAACTCACTTGAGCCTGAGTTCTGACGGCTATGTCAAGGATCAACTCCACGTTGGCATAGTTGTTGTTATTTGAACCACCAGGGACGGGGACATAGTGATCGGCCATCTTGAGGTACTCAGCATTCGCTAAATCAATTATAAACAAGTGGTTTTACTGCTTTATTTTATTTCATTCGTATGAGCTGTTACTTAACAATGACAAAACTATATAATATTAAATTAGAGTATAGTATAATATTTGTTTGAAAATGACCAAAATTAGGCTCCTCTTTAATCTTTATTAAACATAATATAACTTTCAAACTATGTGTGTGTTGACAGCTTTGCCAATTTGTTAATTTATCAAGACTAGCAATACTGTTATGTTGGTAATATTATGGAGAGGTTCTTTGAATCCTGAATGTTATTTTAGAGTCTAAGATTTGGAAACATTTCAGATTAAAGATACTAATTTTAAAATGTTGCTTATTAATAATTTACTCTCATATACTTATAAGACAAACTTACAACAAAACACTAGAAAATTAAACTTTAAATTCTAGTTTTTTTATTTATTAACATTTGACAAACCCAACCCAACCAGAATTATTTTGAAAAATCCACTTATGTTATGCTTATTGTGTTTTCTAAACTTTGTATTCAAACTCAAGAAAAATTGGATATTATTATGATCCATCACTAACCAATTTATTTATGTATTTAACTTTATTCCAAGCTTTATCATTTAAACCAAAAAAAGTTTATCAAGAAGATATTTCACCCTTAATAAGGACATTTAAAATGATAGTTTTGGCATAATACGTAAAGTAAGAATGTTCTAACCTTTCAGATCTTCTGGTGTTACCATGGCAATAAACCGGATAGCTCTTTCGTTTTTAAACAATTCGTAAGACCAGCGACGTATGGACCGCATACATTTAACAGCTGCAATTCCATTATTAGCAATGAGAACCTGTTTAAACAGAGAAGAAATCAAACAAAGTCCAGAAACTGTCTAAAATAGAGTTTTAAATACATATACAACCCAAACAGGTAGTAGGACACCGTGATAAAATAAATAAATACGATTGAATCTCAAATTTTTCTAAACAGTATATTCCCATGTAAGTAGATATTGGGATGAAACTATTATTTTTTAAGATGATTTCATTTTTTTTATAATGTTTTCATAGTAGTGAATGTGAACTTGCCTTGTTGATGACCTTGGAACCTCCAAATCTTCTAACAAATTCTTCTGGTGTTCCAACAGTGAAGTCTTTTTCTTGAAATCTGGAATGTGCCATCACTGTGCCTTGGGACATACTTGGTCTGAAAAGAGTCGAATGGAACGATACGAATCTGAGCAAAGTGTTAATGTGAGGGTTACATTTTGGATCGAGAGTAAAACTGTTACAACCCAGTGCATGCACTATTTCAATAATAATTTCATAAATATGCACCTTTTATTGCTGAGGATTATCTACTATCTATATATCTAATCCCTACATCAATTGTGCTTAATTCTCGCATGGATATAGTATGGATGTCCCGTTAACAAATAGGCTATATATTTTATTTAAAATCCAATTAAATTGATGTTTACCCAATATTTTGTCCTAAAACTTTTGTGTTCAATGTTGTATTCTCCTATTTAATGTAGAATTCATTTTTTTCTGTCTTACATGATTGCCAAATCAACCGCAATCAGATAGCGGTACATAATATATTTTAATCTAAAATCATAGGTAACGAACGGTCAAAATCTTTATTTGGTTTGATCTTACATTTACATACTAAATATTTAGACAAATAAATGAATTCTCTCATTAAAAGGCAGCGTAAACTTCAGAGGAGACAAGGAAATAGTTAAACAAAGTATTATGTGCATTTATGTAATAACAGTGCCATTTTAAGACCTGAAAACTTTGAAAAGGAATTTAGGGATGTCCAAAGATGTGCACCCCCACAATTTTACCTGTATTAAAATTCTAATGCCGTGTGCCGCTTAGACGCTAGTGCGAAATACTTCAAAACCCAGATACCTGATTCTTCGCAACACCTAGAAGTCTGAAATTGAGTGTTTATTTATAATATATACTTTTGTGAGCCTGACACCCTCAACTGCTTAACCACTATTTCAGTTTACACTAAAACCCAGGAAAGAACCTTACATTCATTATAAATTTAAGTGTTGGAGGAAATATAGGCATGTGCTTCTCGGATTTCTTATCTTTACCCTTATATTGGGGTATATTTTGAGTTTGACCCTTAGGGTGGAGGGGATGTTCTTGCATTTTTTTTAATAAATTTTTTTTTGTAAAAGAAATGAACTAATTCTCTAGTAGAAACATATCTAATTTTCTTCACATGACATCAACAGTTTTTGAATGTCTGTCCCGCCAATGAGTTAGGAATGAGGATATTGAATTTATATGAAGTGTACCCATATTAGTGTTGATAGAGAGAGAGAGAGAGTGGAAAAATATTTAGGTAAAACCACCCTAAGTTCACCTGAATGGGATTAAAACCCCAATCTTACCCATCAAAAGCAGCCTAGTCTATTGTGAGTGTGACACCTTAGAACATACGACCACCGAGGCAGGGTAAGAAGAGCTATAGATGTGTGGATAACAATGATAAATAAAGAACATAGATTACCCCATCATAGGAAAGGTAGAATCTTGTTGCCTCATTTAAACTTTATATTATGGAGACCAATCTAATTGAGACATACGAGCTGGAGTGTGGGATCATAGTTAAATGGGAGAGCGCCCGACTCTATGATAGAAGGAAATTGACCACAGCTCTGCAAACTTTGGAAAAAGTAGAAAGGGGGTAGTGGGTCATTATGGGATCTTAAAGAGATGCCATCTGGAGAGTCAGAGCTACAGATTATANCCAATCGTCACTCAGTGTCGCTAATAAAAAGGTTTCGACCCAAATCCATGCATACATTTAACAAAGACTAGGTAGATTACACCCCAGAGGGGCCCATCATACAGATATAATTTGTAAAAGTGTCTATGAGTGCACAGGTAGAAACACCTATAAAAAAAATCTAATGAAGGCCAAGGGGGGTGCGGAGCCCCCAACGACCCAGTAGGAACCCATATTATCCCACTGTGAAAGGGGAGCAAAAGCCCCCTATATATATGAGTCTAAACTCCTACAAGGAAGTGAGATGTCGGAATTCCCTCCCTCGGCATAATGAAAACGTTTCATTTTTGGACATTACCAATAGGAGTAATTCTCGTCACAGAGACGCCTCTGTTATTAAACTGCTGAGAAAGTGGAGTTTTTAAATTCTAGGAAAGCTCAGACTCTTATCGTGTTCCTTAAGAAATTGATAGAGAAAATGACAGGGTATGAATTAACAGACCGGGAAATGTTAACTGTTCTTCCCCGACTTTTCTAAAGAAGCAGAAGAGACTGGCTGAGAAAACGGTTCCAGTTCCTAGCAAGACTGAAACGGTTTCATGAGCGGTTTCAAACTCAGTTTTTTCCCTGTAGATTAAGATGAGGGGCTAAATGAACAAATTATTATGTAAACAAAAATCCAGGGAGTTAAGTCACAGATTATTTAAATTAGATTGCAAACCTTAATAAGGGGTCATGGAGTGTACGAATAAGAGCAAGAGTTAAATATAATTTAAACACCAGATCAAGGTTCGTATCTTCAGAGCTAGTGTGTTAATTGTAGAGGCATTACAAGTTGAGGCCATCCACTTGGAGAGGGCCGACCTTGAAATAGAGCGTTATTGTGGGAAATATAGAGGCAAAGACTCCTTCTCTGGTGTGGCAACAATCCCCCAGTGGGCAGAGAGTCGCCCTTTACCAAACACTTTATTATTATTATTAGTATTAGCACCGCGTCTTACTACCCGTTCGGGTTATACACACTTACACTAATGTGTAATGGTAGGGTGATTGTGAGATGAAATGGAGGACCTACAGTTTAATGTGGGATCCGAACCACGGTGGAGGCCTGGCATTCCCCACATTCACAAGATGTCTTGTCAGAGGTGAAGGAAGGGTTTGGTAATCAGATAAATCTGTGTCGGGACCGGGGATTGAACCCCGGACCCCCAGCACAGAAGTCTGACACCTTACCCCTAGACCACCAGGTCACCTCCCGGGAATGTAAACATACTATCCTCACTCAAATAAGAGCGTCAACGGCAAGTTAATGAATAGCGATACGTGCTAATGTTTAGTTCGGTGGTAATGAACACACATAAAGTCCGTTCACCGTAGGAATTGTTTTCTGAAAGGCCTTTTCCCCTACCAGAAATCTATTATATAGTAGGATATTGGTAGGAAAAAAGACCTTTCAGAGAGTAATTCCTACCGTAAATGGAATATACCCAACTTTTCTTCATATATATATATATATATATATTCAGGAACAGATCTCTACTTTCTGCGTATGTGTTAATTATAGATAAAGTAAGTGGATGCCTCCTGTGTGTGGGGGGCGTAATGGAGTAATTTCTGGTTGTTATTTTGATATATAGAAAAGTGAAATTAATTGTTAAATTGTTAGTTTGTCTTGATACCATTCCAAGAAGGCTTGTTATAATTTTAAGGTGGTTTTTTTTCTGATCACACAGGTGGGGTTAACTCGGGGAGGAGTTCAATGGAGATATCTTGGGCTACGAAAGAGATAGAGTTAGGTGCCCACCGCGTCTAACCACATGTAGCTGGGTGGCACGAGTCAAAACACCGAACATGGTAGACCAGAACATAGCGGAGTCATTGTACATATTTGGTTGAGTTCAATAATAAACCACATAAAGGAACGAGTTTTGTCTTGTCATTGTTGGAAACTAGCCGATCCTCAAGCTCCACGGATGTCAAATAATAGAAGCAAACTATGACATCACAAAACAGCAAACAGGTTTCATTACACTAACCAAACCCTTATCATAGTATCAGTTTTAGAACAGCTTCTTAATAGTATTTTAACTTACCTAGTGATTAAATGACACATATAATGACGACATAAATAAATTCAGATGTCAGCATAAAAAAAAATTGCCTGCTTTGTTTTTATCTCTAAACATTTATCTTTACATAGATAAACTTAATGGATTATTTAAAAATTAAAAACTTACCGTTACTTGACAACAACATAAATTATCTTTGACTTTGACTGCCCTTCAGATGTTTCAAACTTGGATTCGACTTCACATTTAAAAAATGGCCTTAGCACACCCCTAGTGTTTGACATGCACACCCCTAGTGTTTGACACTAGCACACCTCTAGTGTTTGACATTAGCACACCCCTAGTTTTTGACATTAGCACACCCCTAGTGTTTGAAATTAGCACACCCCTAGTGTTTGAAATTAGCACACCCCTAGTGTTTGAAATTAGCACACCCCTAGTTTTTGACATTAGCACACCCCTAATGTTTGACATTAGCACACCCCTAGTGTTTGACATTAGCACACCCCTAGTGTTTGAAATTAGCACACCCCTAGTGTTTGACCTTAGCACACCCCTAGTGTTTGACATTAGCACATCCCTAGTGTTTGACCTTTGCACACCTCTAGTGTTTGACATTAGCACATCCATAGTGTTTGACCTTTGCACACCTCTAGTGTTTGACATGACCTTAGCACACCCCTAGTGTTTGACATTAGCACATCCCTAGTGTTTGACCTTTGCACACCCTTAATGTTTGAAATTAGCACACCCCTAGTGTTTGAAATTAGCACACCCCTAGTTTTTGACATTAGCACACCCCTAATGTTTGACATTAGCACACCCCTAGTGTTTGACATTAGCACACCCCTAGTGTTTGACCTTTGCACACCTCTAGTGTTTGACATGACCTTAGCACACCCATAATTCTTGACATGACAAATAATACTGTGTTTTTTTTAAAGAATGTCAGGTGGAGGGGGCAGGAAATTGATTCAAAGGTGCTTTGATTAAAGACTTACTTTCTTTCTTTAAAATTACTGTTCAAAATTTATATTTTGGATTTTACATGATAAATAAGATTGTATAATAGTCATTTTTCTAAATAATAATAATAAATAGTGTTTTAAATTTATATTTTTAGAATATTGGGTTTTACAATTATTTCTGATAGAGTCCTGGTTCAATTCCCGGTGCTTCCAGAATTTTCTGTGAAACAGTGGGTCTGAGACAGAGTCAAATCAGCCTCATGAGGACAGTTATTGAGGAGTTGCTTGAATAACAAAGTATCAGCCCTGAGCTAGAAAACTGAGATTAACAGCCGTAGGGTTCATTGTGCTGACCACATGACACCCTAATCCCCAAATGTAGGTACTAGTGGCGGTCGGTCGCTCAGTTGATATGGCTCGCTTGTGGGCAAGCACCAAGGAGTTAAAACTTACTAACGGATAGTTCGCCGATGACGGTGAAAATGTCCCGAGCTATAAAATAGTGTTCGAGACCTTGTGTGGGGATGCTCTCTGGTCATTTTCCTGGCTTCTTTCGCACAGTTTTCCTCAAAGTGAACACACTTGTATTATTTTGCATCATCTACCTGACTTAACCTTTTTAGCTTATATTCTGAGAATTGAAAAATGACAGCTGGACACGGGAATCAAACTCGGGACCTTCGGCTTAGTACGCCAATGCTCTTACCACTGAGCTATCCAGGATTCGTCCCATGCCCATGGTCATTCTTCACTCTTCCCTCATAGTTTAAGGCAGAGTCTAAGATGGACGTGCGGAAGTCGTCAGCTTATAAACATGTGATTATATAAGATCACAGCCAACAGACAACGCAGCCATTAGCGACTCGGTAGTTGGCAATTTAGCAGCCATTCGACAATTATATATATATAATTGTACAGGATCTTGTATATATTCATGAAACAAATAGCCGAAACTATTGTTAATGCATTTTAGTGGGGATATTCCCTCTTAGATGTCATATTCTGAAAATTGAAAAATGACACCTGGACACGGGAATCGAACCCGGGACCTTCGGCTTAGTACGCCAATGCTCTTACCACTGAGCTATCCAGGATTCGTCCCGTGCCCATGGTCATTCTTCACTCATAGTTTAAGGCAGAGTCTAAGATGGACGTGCGGAAGTCGTCAGCTTATAAACATGTGATTATATGAGATCACAGCCATCAGACCACGCAGCCATTAGCGACTCGGTAGTTGGCAATTTAGCAGCCATTCGACAATTATATATATATAATTGTACAGGATCTTGTATATATTCATGAAACAAATAGCCGAAACTATTGTTAATGCATTTTAGTGGGGATATTCCCTCTTAGATGTCATATTCTGAAAATTGAAAAATGACACCTGGACACGGGAATCGAACCCGGGACCTTCGGCTTAGTACGCCAATGCTCTTACCACTGAGCTATCCAGGATTCGTCCCGTGCCCATGGTCATTCTTCACTCATAGTTTAAGGCAGAGTCTAAGATGGACGTGCGGAAGTCGTCAGCTTATAAACATGTGATTATATGAGATCACAGCCATCAGACCACGCAGCCATTAGCGACTCGGTAGTTGGCAATTTAGCAGCCATTCGACAATTATATATATATAATTGTACAGGATCTTGTATATATTCATGAAACAAATAGCCGAAACTATTGTTAATGCATTTTAGTGGGGATATTCCCTCTTAGATGTCATATTCTGAAAATTGAAAAATGACACCTGGACACGGGAATCGAACCCGGGACCTTCGGCTTAGTACGCCAATGCTCTTACCACTGAGCTATCCAGGATTCGTCCCGTGCCCATGGTCATTCTTCACTCATAGTTTAAGGCAGAGTCTAAGATGGACGTGCGGAAGTCGTCAGCTTATAAACATGTGATTATATGAGATCACAGCCATCAGACCACGCAGCCATTAGCGACTCGGTAGTTGGCAATTTAGCAGCCATTCGACAATTATATATATATAATTGTACAGGATCTTGTATATATTCATGAAACAAATAGCCGAAACTATTGTTAATGCATTTTAGTGGGGATATTCCCTCTTAGATGTCATATTCTGAAAATTGAAAAATGACACCTGGACACGGGAATCGAACCCGGGACCTTCGGCTTAGTACGCCAATGCTCTTACCACTGAGCTATCCAGGATTCGTCCCGTGCCCATGGTCATTCTTCACTCATAGTTTAAGGCAGAGTCTAAGATGGACGTGCGGAAGTCGTCAGCTTATAAACATGTGATTATATGAGATCACAGCCATCAGACCACGCAGCCATTAGCGACTCGGTAGTTGGCAATTTAGCAGCCATTCGACAATTATATATATATAATTGTACAGGATCTTGTATATATTCATGAAACAAATAGCCGAAACTATTGTTAATGCATTTTAGTGGGGATATTCCCTCTTAGATGTCATATTCTGAAAATTNATTCCTAATCCATTGGCGTAATTAGTACTTAAAGCGTATAACCCGAACGGGTAGTAAGACGCGGTGCTAAATAATAATAATAATAAACTTTGGATGACAAAAAAAACCAACTTAGAACAATTTTAAACTCAGATTATTTTTATCACTTTAAATGGTCATTTTAATTTTAATTATTTATTAAATATTGCTTCAAGTAGCTAATATATTTTTGAGTTTAAATACTTAACATTAGGTTAGTAGAGAGGTACATCGCTAGGCACATGTATTAAACGTCAGGCTCTTCTGGTCTGGTTTGCGGCCATCAGGGAGGTTTAAAGGTTTGAATTCCATCCACGTGTACAGAGGGTGGTTTTCCTCGGGTCGCTCCCCACATTCCTTTATTTCAAATGTGGTTACATTTCCTCTAAATTATATCTTCCTAGTCCCTTACATACAATTATTATTAGCACTGCGTCTTACTACCCGTTCGGGTTATACGCACTTACGTTAATGTGTAATGGTAGGGTGGTTGTGAGATGGAATGGAGGACCTACAGTTTAACGTGGGATCCAAACCACGGTGGAGGCCTGGTATTCCCCACATTCACAAGATGTCTTCTCAGAGGTGAAGGAAGGGTTTGGTAATCAGATAAATCTGTACCGGGACCGAGGATTGAACACCCGGCTGCCAGCACAGAAGTCCGACACCTTACCCCTAGACTACCAGGTCACCCCTTACATACAAGCATGATTAAAATGTGAAAACTAGGTCCAGATAGGGATAGGGTGTAATGAGGTGGACTGGATATAACTAGCTCATGATAGGGATAGGTGGTGTACTTTTTTAAGTGTGGCAATGAACTTTCGAGTTCCTAGTGCCATTGAGTGAGTGAGTATAAATTGCGAACCATTTTGTTTGTGTCGGTTTCAAATGCTGTTCCCATCGCTCACTTTACAGCCAAATTATGTATGGCCTGCTTCTGTTACGTTGTAATGTCTAATTTACATTCAGTAGATACAAGCAATCTTCACATGGCAAACAGGAAGAAGGCCTAAAATAGTTCAAGGCCACAAACAATGGAAATAATAAGGAGCTAGAGCAATTTCACATTAATTTATTTACCGAAAAACATTATTAGAGGGGGGATAGATTGCAATGTGAACTTATGCAAAATAACTATCATATTTTTAACACTAAATAACATTGTATAAGAAAAGAACTATACATTAAAATGTTACGTTGACCATGTCGTGAAAAGGTAAAATGAAGAAATTTATATGTATAAATATAATTATTTTGTTCAAATCATTTATGCTATGAAGACGTTAATTAGGTCTGTTGTGTATACCTTTTGTAATTTATATTTTATGAAAATGTAAAATTGAACAAAAAAGTCAAGAGTTTCTTCTGTATTTTTTTTATATGAACCTTTTTAGTAAATTAAACACGATTTTTATAACTATTGGACATATTTTGATTATGTACGTGTGTGTGGGGG
>CABEEJ010000340.1:246364-272646 GCA_901482245.1 Timema douglasi
GAATTGGCATAAAGCTTTAGTGTCATACAAGATTCCATTTCAATATATCCTCTACAATTTTATGAATAGGTTACTTATATTTTTTTCTAGGAATGATTTAATGGGATTTCAGAGATTTAAATTCAACAGTGGCGTATTCTCTGGGTATGCTAGTCCTGCGCCATATACTCATGATTATTGTTCGTTCACGGTAGGAGTTTACCTGGAAAAGGACTTTTTTCCCTACCAGAAATCTATTATATAGTAGGATATCGGTAAGAAAAAAAACCTTTCAGAGGTAAACTCCTCCCGTGAATGAAGTATAGATGATGTTATTGAGCACGAGGGAAACTTTTCATAGATCTAAGGCGAGTTGGCCCAGCTATCCACTTAAATCAAAATATCCCAGTGCAATAGACAAAACTTCCACTGTGCAGGACGTTAAAAGTTGTTGTACAACAGATGTGTAGAACAAATGCGGAGTAGAAGGGTGGGGAGTAAGTTAAAGATGAATTTCAATAATAAGAGTGCAACAAGCTTGAATGGGTAGTAAGACATAGTCCCCAAAATAATAAGGTCATAAGATCTGGTTTGTCAATGATGGGGAGTTTGAGGTTTTAACTCCTGGCCAGGATGTTTTCCATAAGTGGTTTTACATCCTCACACGCAAAAAAAAAATGCGGGTTCATTTCCTTTAAAATGTATATCCTGGTCCTTAGGTACCTCATAAGTGTATCGCCCGGACAGATAGAAAGAAGGGGTGCGCAAAGTGCGTGAAGACTTACCTTAGTCTCTTCCTACGTTCGGTTAGAGCGAACATATTGTTGAGGTTGGTAGAACTGCCCGGTCTACTGCCCCCTTCCCTGCCCAAGGAGGACAAAGAGTCCGGTTGGTCAGAGGGGAAGAGATCCGAGGCCTCTTCCGAAAAACCGATCTGTCCGTCTTGATCGTCGTCACCGTCGCCATCCCCGTCCCCGAGAATAAAGTTGACCGGTTTCTTGAGCGGGTTACTGTTACCATCAGAATGATCCAGTATGATGTCGGTATTGTTACCAGTCTCCATTCTGGTTTTATCTGATGGTTTCTCTGATGATAGAAAAGCCCCCACGGTTGGATCTGCAAACATAACATGCAACGAGGTTAACAGTAATAATTCACGGCTCTAATGAGCTAGCACTAGCTTTACAATGTTTATTTTTTTTTAAAAACTTCTACTAAACATGCACACCAAATATACATATTTAGGTCCAAGATAGGTCAACATTTTCAAAAGATAGATGTTAACCTATATACAGTAGCCCCGTGACTTCTTTGGTGCTGACTGACAGCTCACAGCTGACTTCAGACAGTCAACATTTAGGTATATATATATAAATTTTGACTGTCAAAAGTAACAGCTGCTAAACACATGTTTTTGCAGATCATATGGTTCGGCGTATGGATACATAATTTGGTCTAGGAAACTTTTCAAAGCCGTCAGCTATCAGCTGTGAGCTGTCAGTCAGCACCAAAGAAATCATGGGGCTACTGTATATACCTAAATGCTGAGTGTCAGAAGTCAGCTGTGAGCTGTCAGTCAGCACCAAAGAAGCCATGGGGATACTGTATATACCTAGATGTTGACTGTCAGAAGTCAGCTGTGAGCTGTCAGTCAGCACCAAAGAAATCCTGGGGCTACTGTATATACCTAAATGCTGAGTGTCAGAAGTCAGCTGTGAGCTGTCAGTCAGCACCAAAGAAGCCATGGGGCTACTGTATATACCTAGATGTTGACTGTCAGAGGTCAGCACCAAATAAGTCATGGGGCTACTGTATATACCTAGATGTTGACTGTCAGAGGTCAGCCCCAAAGAAGTCATGGGGCTACTGTATATACCTAGATGTTGACTGTCAGAGGTCAGCACCAAAGAAGCCATGGGGCTAGTGTATATACCTAGATGTTGACTGTCAGTGGTCAGCACCAAAGAAGCCATGGGGCTAGTGTATATACCTAGATGTTGAATGTCAGAGGTCAGCACCAAAGAAGCCATGGGGCTAGTGTATATACCTAGATGTTGACTGTCAGAGGTCAGCACCAAAGAAGCCATGGGGCTAGTGTATATACCTAGATGTTGACTGTCAGAGGTCAGCACCAAAGAAGCCATGGGGCTAGTGTATATACCTAGATGTTGACTGTCAGAGGTCAGCACCAAAGAAGCCATGGGGCTAGTGTATTTTTACAGACTTATGCCAATTTCCTTACTTCAGGGTGTCTAATGGATCACGAAAGTCACTAATTGAAAAAAAAAAGTCACGAATTTTCAATATTTTGTTCATAAAGTCATGAAAATATTTTCTCTTAAATTTCCTGTGCATCGTAACAACTCAAAAGTCATGCCACCCGCTACTCATGATGCCGTGCGCCAGCCGCAAGTTGCCCGACTGTTTTTACCGTGATACCAAGGTCAAGGTTAACGTTCACCATCTGGTTAAAGTTTATGTTGTGTGTGAGTACATTATATATGTATTATATAATGTTCAACAGTTTACCGAAGGAATTTTGTGGTAAAAAAAAGTCACCAAAAAGTCACTAATTTTTGTTCCTCCAGCTCAGTAGACAGTCCGTACTTGCATAAGCAATTACCATGAAGTTTTTTTTCCCCCAGTTAAATCTTATCTGGAACTTGTATGAGTAATTATAAATCTTAATGAATGTTTTAAAATTAATTAGTACGAGTTATCTCACTCTAACTTAACTACCTAAAACATGCCAGTCGCGTGAAGGCTAAGATAAATTAGGTTAGGTTATATTATTATTTTCAAATTAAAAAAAAAAATGAAACCTGGACACAAGAATCAAACCCAAGGACTTGGTTTAGCACACCAATGTTCTCCACCTGAGCTATCCAGAATTTGTCCCATGTCAAGGGTAATTCACCCATAATTTAAGGCCGAGTCTGTGATGGAGGTGTGGATATTGTCATTTAACAACAAGCCGTCAGATATCACAGCCCCTGGTTACTCGGGATACGGATTTATACTGCGGCATAGTACAAGGGCCTCGGTGGCGTAGTTGGCTAACGTGCTTGTCATGTTGAAGCTCGACTGCTGAGGACGGGGAGATCGAGGTTCGAATCTCAGTCGGGTGAACTGGGGGGTGGTTTTTCCTAAATGGTTTTCCACTCTGCCTCTACGCAAATGCGGGTTCACTTCCTCTAATTCAACCTTCCCAAGTCCTAAACCATTAGCGTAATTAGTACTTAAAGCGTATAACCCAAACGGGTAGTTATTATTATTATTATTATTATTATTAACTGTACAAGGAATGGTGATTAACATGGAAGTAAGCAAATGCTTGTAACGTTATACGCACATGACCTACCCAGCTCACAAAATGTAAAAGATCGTTAGTTAGGGATATAAGCCGTATCAACCGTCATATTTGCAAAATTTCTAATAACGACGCCTCATCACAATTCAGGGTATCTCAATGGTAAAGCATTGGCGTGCTAAGCCAAGACTCCCTGATTAGATTCTTGTGTCCAAGTGTCATTTTTTTTTTTTTTAATTTGTGAATATGATACTTGATAATACTTATATCCATAACTAATGAGCCCTTCCATGTTGTAAGTTTTGCTGGTCGTGTACATTAAACTGTACAAGCATTCACTTACTTCTATATATTATTATTATTATTATTATTAGCACCGCGTCTTACTACCCGTTCGGGTTATACGCACTTACGCTAATGTGTAATGGTAGGGTGATTGTGAGATGAAATGAAGGACCTACAGTTTAACGTGGAATCCGAACCACGGTGGAGACCTGGCTGGAAAAGAATACATCTGCATTGCTGTGGAAGGAGCATGAAAACAGAAATAGTGTTTTAAATTTTGTGTGTGTGTGTATATATAGTTTAAATTTTTCTAAAAGAGGTAGTCTTTCAGATTACAAACAAAATTACTGTTTAGGCTGTTATTTTGATAACTGACAATAATTTACACAGTGTGGATAAATGTATAGTAAAAATAAATTTTATAAAAAAGAAAGAGAGTAAAAAGCATTTTTTTTAAACTAAGAATTATATTCGCACTTGGTCCTCATCTGAAAAAATCCCGCAATTTTTATGAACTTTTGTGGTAGACCTCATCCAAAGTTGATAGTAATTTATTTTTATGCCTTCCTTTTTGCGTATACAGTATTTCTAAAATTAATGTACTATATCGGCAAACGACTTACAAATTAACTTATATCTAAGGCATACAAAAGCCCTCAGAACTCGGGCTGTAAATTCAACAAAGATGGTTTTATATCCCGGCCGGGAATCAAACAAATTGCTTTGATAGGAAAACATAAATGCGAGTTATAGTGTGATAGACTAGGCTATGAAAAAAATTGATCAAAAATCAATTTGATAGATAAAATAATATTTAGCACCATGTCTTCGGGTTATACGCTTTAAGTACTAATTACTCTAATGGATTAGGACTTGGGAAGGTTGAATTAGAGGAAGTGAACCCGCATTTGCAGTGGAGGGAGAGTGGAAAACCATTTAGGAAAAACCACCCCCAGTTCACCCGACCAAGATTCTAACCTCGATCTCCCCGTCCTCAGCAGTCGAGCTTCAACACGACAAGCGCGTTAGCCAAATACGCCACCGAGGTGGGTGATAGATAAAAAAAACCTTGTGTCACTTGAGCAGGTGTGTCGGGTATTTTATACCTTAACAATGAGTTTGTTTCACATGGCTTCAAATTAACAGTAGATTAATTAGATTAATTTAATTCCAACTATACCATAAGAGAGTCAAGGTCACGATGAAGGAATATAAAGTGTGACAAGCTATTCTTGCCCTAATGACCTCATTGTGTCGATGGGCCTCTAAACACTAATAACAAGCTATTCAGGCACCTTACAATGTTACCATACCGACAAATATAAAAATAGGGTACTTTATAAGCTTGCTCAGGGATTAATCATTAATAACACTCACCTACCTCGGTGGCGTAGTTGGCTAACGCACTTTTCGTGTTGAAGCTCGACTGCTGAGGACGGGGAGATCGAGGTTCGAATCTCGGTCGGGTGAACTGGGGGTGGTTTTTCCTAAATGGTTTTCCACTCTCCCTCCACGCAAATGCGGGTTCACTTCCTCTAATTCTACCTTCCCAATTCCTAATCCATTAGAGTAATTAGTACTTAAAGTGTATAACCCGAACGGGTAGTAAGACGCGGTGCTAAATATTATTATTATTATTATTATTATTATTTTTATTAACAACACATTCCAATGAAATTGTTTAAGTAATATTTCCTTTATTAACAACTCATTATGTCCTTGATTAATATATATATTTATGTAATTTAACACATCATCATCATCATCATCAACTGTTTTTAGCCTGTGGCAGTTTAGTAAAATGCCTCCATCTTCCTCTAGCCTTTCATCACTCTTCCTCCTTTAATTTCTTCCATTTCTCTCCTCTCACTTGAACACTTTCTGTTATCTGCACGTCCCATCTTTTTATCGGTCTCCCTTGCGGTATTTTCCCTACCTACTACATTTCCAACATTTTCTTTGTCGTCCTCTCTTTTTCCATCCTCATCACACGACTATACCATCTCAGTCTTGCTTCCTCTACTATCTCATGTACTCCAACATCCTCATCACACGACTATACCATCTCAGTCTTGCTTCCTCTACTATCTCATGTACTCCTACTATTTCCCGGATAACTTCATTCCTGATCTTGTTTCTCCTCGTGACAGCTCCTTACAAACTTCATTCCCATGTCCTCCTCTTTCATAGACTCTCTTACATTCAATACCCATATTTCTGCTGCATGTTCCATTTAACACACATATGATGATCGAGGAACAATTGATGAAGGTTTTATTTCTATTGTTCAGAATAGGATTTGTTCAAGGACCGTAGAAATTGAACGCCGGATCCGGGAAAACAATAAATCCGGGAATGATAGGTTGAGATTTCACTGTAGTTTATACATTTAAAAAAATAAATAATGCATGTAAGTATATTGATACTTTACTATTTTTTCATTTGGAATTGTATTTGTTATTTGTAATTTAGAAAACAACCAAGCTTTGAAATTATTTTTTTTTAAAAGCATCACGTTTTACTACCCATTTGGGTTATATGCTTATGTGCTAATTACACTAATGATTGAGAAGTCTATATTTATAGGAAGTGTATCCACCATTTGGTGGAGAGTGGAAAATCATAATGGGACCCCCCCCCCCCCCCCCCCCCCCCCCCCCCCCCCNACTCGAACCTCAATCTACCCGTCATTGGTAGTCGAATTGAAATTTAAAAAAAATATTTAAAAAAATAAAATGTAATACTTAATACTTAAGGGGGGAAAAACAAAAATAAAATGGTTTGTAAAAAAAAAAGTGTTATTAAGACCTTAAAAATACATAAGTAAAATAAAAATAGCTTTTGTCATACCTTGTCGAGTTGTTTTAAGTATGCAGCACTTATGAATCAAACTGTACAGGTCTGTGCGATGTGTTATCCAATAGAGTAATGTGCTTAACACCAGTCAAGACATGCAATCAACATATGATCGCTTCATGACCCAGTGCAAGGTTAGTGTCATATCTCACAAGACATTTGACCCGACAAACCATCATGTTCACAACATTTTGTTCAAAGATACAGCTAAGGACACATTCATATAAAAGCTCTTATGATTACTATGCACAAGTTAAATACTAGTATTCTACAAAAATAATGTATATGGTATGACTGACTACATGCGTAGAAATAATATATTATTATTATTATTATTAGCACCGCGTCTTACTACCCGTTCGGGTTATACGCACTTACGCTAATGTGTAATGATAGGGTGATTGTGAGATTAAATGGAGGACCTACAGTTTAACGTGGGATCCGAACCACGGTGGAGGCCTGGCACTCCCCACATTCACAAGATGTCTTGTCATAGGTGAAGGAAGGGTTTGGTAATCAGATAAATCTGTGCCGGGACCGAGGATCGAACCCCGGACCCCCAGCTCAAAAATACGATACCTTACCCCCTAGACCACCAGGTCACCGACTAGACATAATATAAATTTAAAGGCAAATAACCTTATTCAGAAATGTATACGCCTATTTGGAAATTACTTTCTAGTTACATGGCCATCTTGAACAATCTTATCAATCTTATCAATGTTGGCAATATTATTGATAATTCATAACATTGTAGCTTCCCAGATTAAAGTAAATTTCAGCACCATTTCTGGTATTAAAGAGAAGTTGGGTAGGTTAAGGTGCCGTGCCGACCTTTCAATGAATTATGATATTATTAAAACGTGCCTCTTCATCAAAATTATTGTTTTGATGAGACAAGCGTCTGTGCTCATGAACGTCTGTTTAATCAGCTAGACATCCAGCAGGCAGTTAGTTATGTTTCTGTGTGGCGGCAGGTAGCATGTTAACCTTTGAGACAAGTGACCTTCATTTTGAATCACATCAACATGTGAAAATATTTAATGTCACTAATAATGAAAGAATCAGAAATGTCAGGTCCGGGAGGTAAGCTCAGGAATGTTAGTTTAGTAGATAATAAAACAGAACACTTTATAGAGGTATTATTTACACCACAATATTCTTAAATATTTAAATAAGTGTAGGTGACCTGGCGGTCTAGGGGTAAGGTTTCAGACTTCTGTGCTGGCGGCCGGGGTTCAATCCCAGGTCCCGGCACAGATTTATCTGATTACCAAACCCTTCCTTCACCTCTGACAAGACATCTTGTGAATGTGGGGAATGCCAGGCCTCCACCGTGGTTCGGATTCCACGTTAAACTGTAGGTCCTCCATTTCATCTCACAATCACCCTACCATTACACATTAGNTCCCCTCTCCACCTTCATTTTTCTATTAACCTTTTTTATGAATAATAATAAATTTTAAAATTTGAATATCTTTTTAATTCGTATTAAAATTGTTTACTAGAAATTATAAAATATATTACACAGCTACAAACAAAAAAAAATGACATAATTTACTGATTTAATGATTATTGTATTTCATATTTTGAGTAAAATATCATTTTCCCGGATTTTTATTGTGAGTTACCAAATTCCCGATTTATTCCCGTTTTTCCCCGATCACTTCAAATTCCCGGCTGATTCCCGTTTTCCCTGATTTTCCTGGATGGTAGACACCCTGTAATATTAAGATGTAATAAAAGCGTTAAGCAGATGGACTACCTTGTAAAATACGAGGAACAATATCAACACCACTCCTAAGAGACGTGTGTTCACCGAAACTATTTGGACTGTTAAGTTAGTCTAGAGTTAGTGATGTTGTCGCCACATTTGACAAGTTTGCGTTGATAAAGAGACATGAGTGATACGAGAGTTCCGTGGTTGTTTATAATACTGAACATTTTACTAGTTTGTAAAAATGTTTACGGTGTTGTGAAACCAGACATCACAATTTACAAGTACTGGGGGGAGGTAAAGAGCATGCGGTCTCTTGAGAAGTTTTGCTCTAGTTGAAATCAATGTTCTTTCAGTTTTAAATAATTGTAGGTTAAGTATGGGTTTCATTTATTCTAGTATTATAATAACATATGCACATGATTTACTGTTTTTTAATTTAATAAGTAAAGAAATTTTTCCAAATATCAACTAGTGATTTAAAATACTTCTACAATGATTTGACTCAAGGTAAAACTTTTATAATTCTTTTGTCTTTCTAAATCTAACCAATTTCTTAAGACGAGCAATGCCTGTACCACTTTGTGTGTCCATCTCTTCCAATAAAAATAATGCATTTGTTTGAATTAATTCATCGTCTTCTAATTCCTATTCACTTGTTGTGCCTCTTTGTTAGGCCCTTGCGTCTTTTCTCCGCACTTGCGCGGACCGCACCTGGGTCGCGCCATAGATCATGTTCGCCTTGCCGTTCATGACAAGTTCGCTCTTTACTCCATGCCAATGAGAACTCTCCTCTATATCGCTTGGCGGACACTGTTTCTCCTGTTCTCACGCGCCAATGGGAAGCTCCCTTTGCTCTGATTGGACAAGGCAAGGCAGCAGTGGAGGGTATTTAACATGGTGATTCCTCGGTCAGAATTCAGTGGCTACCAAATCCTGGAGCGTCACATATTCATTCCCAAAAGAGCCAATACATTTTCAAATGTCAGAAGGAGCAATATTGTCCTTTAATCCTGTCTCTCTCTCTCTACCTTTACCTGTCCCACCGCGACTCACGTTGCCGAGACCTTCCCGTCGACCTTTTTACCCCTTCCACACCCACTTGTCCTTTAATCCTCTCTCTCTCTCTACCTTCACCTGTCCCACCGCGACTCACGTTGCCGAGACCTTCCCGTCGACCTTTTTACCCCTTCCACACCCACTTGTCCTTTTCATCCGACCCTATCTTTGTTCTGGTGATCTCGAGGGATGGGCTACACACACCGCTCCAGCAAGGCCCACTGAGACAAGACCCTGAAGAGGATGTTGGTGATCAACCAGTACTCCATCCGAGGGTCCATCTTCGACTGCCTGGACATCAACGCCCAGACCCTCGAGCGGCTCCACTCCACTTCAACATTTCCAAGAGTCCCTCTTCCTAAGTTATCTCCTTCCTCTCCTCAGCTTTCCCTCTCACCAACCACCAGACCGACCCCCACCTACTCCTATTTCTCCTTTGAACCCCAAGGGCTATCATCTGCACCCCCAAACACCCCCCAGCCAGCTTATATTTTCTCCCCCATCTCCCTTTCCTACCCCCACCCACAAGACCCGCGAGACCGGTGCCTGACCACAAACGTCGCCCGGAGACTGCACTTCGTCTAGACAATAGACCTCAACTCAGTTACCCCCTACCCCCTGAAGCCGAATGACGGGGATAACACACTGTCTGTAAGTTAACATCTTTATCATCAAATTCTTCATTGGAAACGACCTCTTCTAACAGACTTCTGGTATGTTCCTCTTGTTCTTCAAAATACATTTTTAAATGTAAACACTCATAAGATAAGACCTGAAATGTAATAGGATAAAAAAAAACTATTGTATATTACATAAAATAATTGTCAAAAAAAAGTGTTGCTACTGAAAGATACCACATATTTGGTCATGCCAGATTACGAGTCCACAAACGCAAACTATAGTGGCATGTACCCATGTGTACCCATATATGCTCATGCACTGATATAAATCTCCTTTACAGACGGCTACTGAATGCCGCAGTGTGGATCTCTTCAAGACACAAAAGTAACCAAGTCATCGCTTGACACCCGGACTGATAGTCCTAGTACAATTACTGGAGGGTTACAAATAATAATAATATTTAGCACCGCGTCTTACTACCCGTTCGGGTTATACGCTTTAAGTACTAATTACTCTAATGGATTAAGAATTGGGAAGGTTGAATTAAAGGAAGTGAACCCGCATTTGCGTGGAGGGAGAGTGGAAAACCATTTAGGGAAAAAAAACTCAGTTCACCCGACCGAGATTCGAACCTCGATCTCCCCGTCCTCAGCAGTCGAGCTCAACACGACTAGCGTGTTAGCCAACTACGCCACCGAGACGGGTTGGTAGATAAAATCTGTATAAATTGAGAGACGAGTGTGTGGTATGGTAACTTAGCAGTGACATGTGAAGAATTTAAAAAAAAACATATATGTAGGATGTGATAACTATCCATAGCCTTTTCTTATAAGCTTGCAGTATATTTAATATATATGAAGGAATTCTTAAATGATTTATTCTATAGTATATTACTTTATTGTTGTTACATAGTTATATCCAAGAATATTATAATTTACATATTACAAGTTAATAATAATAATTTAATGCATTATTATTATTAACTTGTAATGTGTAAATTATAATAAGAAAGATGGTTAGGACTCACTCAAAACACTAAACCTGTGGCCATTGTGATTGTTGATAGTGTGTGAAAAAAAAAGGTTTATTCAAACAGAAAATATGTTGTATTTTTTAATGAGTTATATAAGCACATCTCTGAAAGACTTCCACTTGTTCAATGAAATCGTAAACCTTTAAAGTCAATATTTCACAAGGACATAAGCAAAGTATTGAGTTAAAATGAGTTAAGTAAAGCTTGTAGTCGAGGAAGGTAAGTTTCAGGCTTGGCCTTGAACCAGCAAATGTTGATTGAGCAGAAAATAATGATGCTATAACAGCAGTTTTACTGTGGTAGTAAATATTATTTTTGTAACCACGTCTTACTACCCGTTCGGGTTATACGCATTTACGCTAATGTGTAATGGTAGGGTGATTGTGAGATGAAATGGAGGACCTACAGTTTAACGTGGAATCCGAACCACGGTGGAGACCTGGCATTCCCCCACATTCACAAGATGTCTTGTCAGAGGTGAAGGAAGGGTTTGGTAATCAGATAAATCTGTGCCGGGACCGAGGATTGAACCCCGGCCGCCAGCATAGAAGTCTGACGCCTTACCCCTAGACCGCCAGGTCACCTATTTTATCAATAACATTTCCGATTAAAGTAATAAGTTCATCAAGATATTTGTGGATCTTATATTAATCAAGGTGAATGATATAAAGGTTATTCGTATTCAGTGCCTTGCGTGCTAATAGTTCGATCCATTCATTGGGATCATCATATTCTTGACGCCGTACTTTTTCAATAGTTTCTATATTTTCCTTTTCCTAATTTTCTTCTGTATCGGTTATTTGTTTATATAAACTATTCTGTTTTTGTTATCAACACTAGTTCCTTTTAATATGAGTGATCATATTTAACATTTATTACAACAACAATAAATGCTAAATTAAATTATAGGGGCACACTTTATTTTGTTATTTATTTTAATTAGATCACTTTCTGCTCCTATTTTAAAGCTAATTTCACCATCACTGTTGAGAAAGTAAATCTTATAGTGATATAGAATTGATCACCCCACGTTGAGTGGCAATTAAAGTGATATTGCATTAATTAGTCATTGTTGGGCGCCAATTAAAACGTTACACATCACTGATGTGCGCCGATTGGAGTGACACTGTTTGGTTAGCTGATAATTGCCTCGTGATTGGGCAATAATTAAAGCGGTATGGTATTTCGGTTATATGATTGCATACTGGATTTGTACTGTGAGATAATTGGTTTTTATAGCCCCGTGATCGAGCGCAAATTATTATAATATGATTTTGTGATTTGATATTTAATTGAATAAATAAGACCTTTGAAATGTTGCATATGATTTATCAAAGTGATTTTATCTTCGGCAATAAAGATATGATTTTATATGATACAGTTTAGTTGAACTACAGCTTATTTTTCTGTGACATTACACGTTCCGTGTTTTGAGTACAGTGCTGTGTATATTTATGAGAATAATAATGATGGTGATGATGATGATGATGATGATGATGATGATAATGATTATTATTTATTATTATTTTTTTTAGCACCGCGTCTTACTAGCAGTTCAAGTTATACACACTTACGCTTATGTGTAATAGTAGGGTGATTATGAGATGAAATGGAGGACCTACAGTTAACTTGGTCTCCGAACCATGGTGGAGGCCTGGACTACTCTCTATTACTGGCGCTGTTAATAATTTGTTTTGTTAGACATATATTCATAAGCACAATCACTTATATATGATCTACCCCTTGCCTCTTGGACCCCCTTGTCTGCAGTGTCAAAACCAACTAATCGAAAGACTCCTGGAAACAGGTGTCGTGAAGGCTAGCTTCTTATTGGGTAGAGGGAGCTAGCGTCATATGATTTTTTTGTATTACTACGGAGTTGATTTTGAAAGAAAAAATAAGTTTTAATGGTGCAATATATTGACATCAGTTCTGAAAAGCGCGTGATTCTCCATGGATGAAGTAGAGAAAGGATATTTTACATACCGTACTTTTAAAAAAATACCTTAATCCATGACTTTTTTAATATATGACAGGGGTCCAAATCAGTATCATTACAATACCCCCCATTTTTTTATGTATTAAATTTTTTAAAGAATTTAATGAATTGTGATATAAGCAAATTCCATACTGTACAAAAGCAACGTCATACTTGACATTTGATATTCTTAAAAATTAAACATGAATAAATTTATAGAGTGTAAGTTACATAAATTGTATAGATGTATAAACATTGATTTAAAATTACTTGTATAACAATGCAATAGTTATAATATATTGTTTACATGTTTTCACAATTGATTGCCTTTATTTTTAATGTCCAGTCTTCTTGATGAATAAACAGAAAGAAATAATTTTCTATTTTTATTATTTATTTAATATTTCATTTTTATTTTCTTTATTTGCCTTACTTCATGAAAAAATCGTCGCATTGTTTGTTGCACTGTTCTTAAAATAGTGATATCATAGAATTTTTAACAAAATTATAAATTGCTTTGGTTAAATAATTAACTTTGTATTTGTGCTTAGGTAAGATTAGGTTTAGTTTAAATTTAATTCAAATATAATTTAATGTAGGCTGCAAAATATTGAAAATAAATATAAGTGAATATATGAAGTATCTCAAAGTACCTTAAGTTCAAATTAAATTTTAAAATGCTAAATTAAAATTTTAATATTAAACTTATCTTTTATAAAATGTTTAATATAATTATCGATAAACCAATTATTTCTATTACAACTCTAATCTTTATAAGAGTTGTGTTAATTATTCAATCAATCATTGTTCACCGAATCCTTTACAATAAACTTTCTGTACAACATAAATTTAAACATAAAATTTACTTAATTAAATTGTTATTAAAGTGAAATAAACACATCTTACATATTCTTAATTGCTATCTGGAATTAATTTCGAAAATGGAGTCACGTTTTCTCACAAATTTTGATTTAATTTTTCATTGATTTGATTAATGTTATTTATTACTGACACCAAAATGACTGGGACGTAAAGTTGCCTCAGCTAATGATGGCATACCGTACGAGTGTACATGAAACCACCAAACACACCCCTTTTGAGGTTATGTTTGGAAGACAAGCTCGTTTACCAATCAATGTAGTGTACGGGAGACCAACGGAGCAAGGGGAGGAAGAAACTAAACCCACGTCGTATACAATGGATCTTCGTTATCGCTTAGAATCTGCATATGAACAAGTCCGAAAAAATCTTAAAGTGGGACAGGAAAGACAAAAAGACGTATACGACCACCGCTGCTCTGGGCAAGCATATGAAGTAGGTGACAAAGTGTGGTTATACACACCAGCAATAAAGGAAGGCTTGACTCCTAAGTTGTCTAAACCATGGCAGGGCCCCTACGTCATCAGGAAAAGATTACCAGATGTGACGTACCGTATTCAATATACACTAAACTCAAGAAAACGCCCTGTGGTTCACTTCAATAGACTTAAACCGCACTCAGCCCGAGATCCACCCCGAGAAGAGGGTGGTCCGTCACCGGTTGGTCAGAATAAAGGTGAAGGTACAAGTCTGGTGACGAAAGATGACACTTATTTGGAATCTCAAGCAACTGGCAACAATCCCACGAGTGAACGCTGGCAGGTGGTGGAAATTCCACCGGCTCTTAACAATAATGCAGTGGACGTCAACACATATGAAGAAGTACGTCGATACCCAGCCCGGAACAGAGCCCAGACAGTTCCATTTCAAGCCGGCTTTGGCTGAATGAAGAAAAATTTAAATAAACATTTCTAATTTGTAAGATAGTTTTGTTTTGTAAATAGGTATATATGTTGGTGTCTATATGATATTGGGTTTTAATATTAAACTGTGAGTTTTGAATAAGGGAGGGAATAGTGTAGTGACAAGCACTGACTGCAAACGAGTAGATAGGGGGGAACGTTACCCTTCAAAGTTATAACGGGACAATTCTCCCTCCCCTAGTGTTCAGCAAGATAGAAGGGTTGGCGACAGATCCCGGCAGCCGGGTAGTTTGAGCTCTGGCCTTGGAGCGGCGACTAGGCTGGTACTGTAGGTGAACACGGAATAAAGAAATATTACATAAAGATCAAAATAGGAGAAAAGATAAGGAGGGGGCATGATCCCTCAGGAAGCATGCAAGGGTTAAGATCAGTTGGAAAAGCAGGGTGAGGGGTTGGTTACATTTTGTCAACTAGTTAAGTTTTATGTGAGTAAATACAAAGGATAATTTTAAGTTTAAAAGAATTTACATAGTTTCAGTTTAAGAGACAGTTGGGAAGTTTGATTAATTAATATACAATCTTGGAAATCAGAATAAATATATTATTTAACCAATGGTGCGTTTTGTCAATGAGAATTAAAGATATGAATCTTAATATATGTGTGGGGGGTTATTTTAATTTAATTAATTAATAATAATATTTAGCACCACATCTATTAAATTAATTACATTTCAATGAATTCAACAATAATGATTAAGATATTAAAGGAGTCACAGAGTAAGCTGATGAGTTCAAGGATAAGATTTAAGATATCTAAAGAAATTAATTTAGATATGCACTTGAGTACAGTATTACAGTAAGTTAAGGTGAGTGGAAATGAGAGGCCAGTAGGATCTTTTTTAAAAGCATTTTTTCATATATAGGAGTTAAGGTTTATTAAGGTATGAACTTGGCCATGGGCAAGCCATGATCTAGAATCAGGGGTTTCCAACTTGTAAGGGCTCGAGGGCCACAGTGGAAGCCTTAGGCATGATTGCGGGCCGCACTTTAATAATAGGCCAATTTTCGTATAACTCTGCAAATAGAACAGAGGTACCAGTATGAAATAATATGTATTGTTTTATTGAAACAAAGGCTTAATCATTTTATTTGCTTAAAACACTATTTTACAATTGCATAAAAGAGTGAAATTAAAAATAAACAAAAACTATTATACCAAAAGCAATTGAATTTCGAAGAAGAGCAACAATGTCAGTTTATTTGACTTAATATTTGACAAATGGCACCCAAAAAAAACTAAACCAAAGTCAAACTTAAATTAATAATATATTCAAAATAAAACTTAAAAAAGGACAATTTAGTGGGAGTATTGTGATCAATCAGCTGCCTCTACCAATGAACGAATGTCCACCTCCAGCTCTGTTGTTGCTAATCTCAAAAGATGCAGCAAGGAAGAATCTGCAAGTCGACTTCTGTACTGATTTTTAATGAATTTCATAGAAGAAAAAACACTTTCACATATGTACGTGCTCCCAAACATTGAAGTCATTTTTAGTCCAAATTGTCTTAAGTTTGGGTATCTTTCGCTGGATAGCAGTTTAAAAAAATGTGATCCCTTTTCTTGTCTGGTCTGTAGGAACGTATCGGCTTGTAGATCGCACAGTTCAAGTTGTAGGTGTGGTTCTTGTTCCTCGATTGTAACACCAAGAGGATTCATGTAAAGCTGTACACTGCTTTTCAGTGTTTCAGTTTCCTTGAATCGTGTGTTGAATTCTTCAATGATCTCTTGAATGTGTGAACTGAGATCTGAAAAATCTACATTTTCCTGATCTTTTGACGCCACTAATTGTAGACAGCAAGGGAAATGTGTCAACTCATTGTTTTCCAAAGAACGTTTGAAAATATTTAACTTATTTCGAAATCCATTTACAATTCCCACCATATCTGATACGACCTGGTTTCTTCCTTGAAGACTCAGGTTTAAGGTGTTAAGGTGATTTGTCATGTCTGTTAGGAAAGCTAACTGCTTTAAAAATTCTGGGCTTTGAATTTCTTCTTCTAGTTCTGTGGTATCAGACGAGACAAACTTATTAAGGAATTCAGGGATTTCCTTGCGAATAGCAAAAAACCGTTCAAGGCACTTTCCTGCACTCAGCCACCTTACATGGTTGTACAGCAGCAAGTCTCCATATTCTGCCTCAATTTCCAGCAAAAACTGCTTTAGTTGTCTATGCAAAAGGGCTCGATTTCCACCTCTTAACATATTAATAATTTTAACCACAAATTTAAAAACTTCCGTTTTCTTCATTGATTTCCCACATAACGCTCCCTGGTGAATAAGACAGTGGATCATAGGACACGTTACGCCATTTTCTTTTAGCAATCCCGTCAGACCTGTCTTCTCCCCTGTCATTGCTGGCGCTCCGTCTGTCACAATGGTTGAACATTTACTGAAGCCTCCAACTCTGTCGACAGTTTTTTTTAAAGCATCATAAATGTCCCTCCCTTTTGTTGTTCCTTGAAGAGAACAGACATCAAATAGCTCCTCTTTACTGCTGAAATCTTCGAAGGTGGTGCGTATAAATATTAATAGCTGACTGACATCTGACTGGTCAGTGCTTTCATCAAGGCATAGCGAGAAATGCATGCTTTCTTTAACCAATCTAATCAGCGATTTTTCTACTTGTTCTCCCATATCAATGACCCTTCTCTGTACAGTTTGGTTGGAAAGTGGCACTGATTCAAATTTCTCAGCCATTTTAGCATCTCCAAAAGCCTTTGCCATTTCCATAGCACACTTTTTAACCAGACTGCCTTCAGTGAAGGGTTTTTTCGCCTTTGCAAGTTCAAGCGACACCGCGTAGGAGGCGTACAGAGAAGATGACTGATTTTGTAAGACTTTAATAAACATACCTGTTTGCTGTCTTAATTTCTTTTTGAAGTCTGCAACTAGTGCGTGTCGAGCTTCTTCCTTATATGTTGCATACTTGTCCTCATGCATTGTTGAGTAGTGTCGTTTAACATTGTACTCTTTTGGTACAGACACAATTTGCATGCATACCAAACACTGAAGCTTCCCACTGTTGTTAGTAATTAAATAGTCACTCTCCCAGCTTTCTTTGTAAATTCTGTTTTCAGACTATTATTTCTTTATCAACTTCATTTGCTCATTTTTGCCTTATGAATATTATTACATTTTTTGAAGAGCTATGAAATATTTTCCGTAACTTTTCTTGAGATTAAAAAAAAAATTCTTAAAATGATTTGCGGGCCGCAAAATTGGTCTCACGGGCCGCCAGTTGGAAACCCCTGATAGATTATGCAATCGTCATAAATAGTTTAAAGATGACCCGAGGGCATCTATCAGCGTTGAGAAGTTGAGGTGTATTGGTCAAGGAGTTAAGGTGTATTAAGGCATGGACTTAGCTATAGGCAGGCCATGATTAATAATTTCATTTATCTGGTGAGTTAACGAACCACCTAGGATCAGATAGCAGGTATTCACAAGCATAGAGTTAGCACAATGCAGGGAGATGTCAGCAATTATAATAATAATGAGGTAAAGGCCTATGTTTCCCACTAATGTGCAACGGTGAAATCTACAATGAAATTGATAGATATGGAGGAGATGACGAAAAGGTTTAAAAGGGTATTCTGTGATTGCGTGATGTAATACTTATGTATCAACAAGGATAATGAGAACTAATTAGGGTGTTGTACCTAATTAGGCTACTGTAACAGATTTTAATTATGATTTCATTTTATTTAAGTACCTAAGGCAAATAGGCAGCATTCAAAAGTTTTGATTAAGATAAATATATAGTTAAAGATTTTTCACTAATGAGAAAATAATTACTCAATTAGAAAGAGGAAAATAATTTTCAATATTTCACAGTAGTGTGACATATGATTTCATACTAATTCCAAGCATACTTTAAGAATGCAAGATTGTCTTATATCCATTTCAACTATTTAAAACAAAATAAGGTCAGGTTAATAATGTATATTTTTTAGCTCACATCAAAACAGGTTGACAATACAAAAGGTAGAAAAAGAAAGAAGGTAAGAGGGTTTGACAGCTATGTCACTAGCAAGGTAAAGAAAGTAGAGGGGTAGTTTGACCTTGAATAAAGAGCCAGGACTCGCAAACAACAATATTAGAAAAGAACTGATGTTAATAATAATTGACTGAGACTGTAACTATGTAATTACTGATGTTAATATTAATCGACTGAAAATGTAATAATGTAATAACTGATGTTAATATTAATTGACTGAGAATGTAATGATGTAAGAACTGATGTTAATATTAGTTGATTGAAAATGTAATAAGGTAATAACTTAGGTTAATATAAATTGACTCAAAGTGTAATAATGTAATATGCCTTGCTCAATGGCAAGCAATTAATAGTTATATGGTAATAAATTAAATGAGGTCACATTAATAAATAAACACTAATCAAATCAATAAAAAGTTAAACAAATATTGTGAGAAACTTGACCCATTTTTCGAGTAGATTTAAGGTAGCGATTAAAAATATGTAAAATAAATTTTTATTAAGAACAGTTTAATTAAGTCAATTTATATTTAAATTAATCTTATAATACAAATGTTTATCGTAGAGAATTTGGTAAACAGTGATTGATTGGATAATTAACAACCACATATAGATTTGAGTTTTATAGAAATAATTGATTTAATGATGATTAAATTAAACATTTTATAAAAATAATTTCAAACGTGATATTTTTATTACAATAATTTAATGTTTAAATCAGCTATTAATTTATATTAATTTTCAAGATTTTCAAATTACTCTTGGCTTTATTAAATTTAAAATTAACCTAATTTTACCTAAGCTCAAATACAAAGTTGATTATTCAACCAAAACAATTTATAATTTTGTTCAGATTTGTATGTGAACATAACATTTTAAAACAGAACAACAAGTGCTACAATTTTTCAGTGATATAAAGAAAAGAAAAATGAAACATTAAACAGGAAATTATTTATTTCCGTGTATTCATAAAGAAAACTGGGCATTAAAAATAATCAAATGTGAACAACGGATAAATAATATATCATAACTTTTGTATTGTACACAAGTAAATTGTAATCAATGTTTATATACATGTACAATTTATGTAACTTACAATTAACAAATTTATATATGTTTAATTTTAAGAATGATCAAAGGCTAAATATGACATAACTCTTGCACAGTATGGGATTTGCTTCTATCAAAATTCATTAAATTCATTTAAGATATAAGCAAATGGGGGGGTATTGTAATGATATTGGTTTGAATTACTATAAATTATGTAAAAAGTCATGTATTAAGGTAATTTTTCTTTATAGTAACATATTTAGAGTAACCCTGTAAGATACATCCATGAAGAAACACGCGGATTTTAGATATAATGGGAAAAGTATTTCACCACTAAAATAGATTTTTTATACAATGGTTCCTGTTAAAAGAACAACTACGCTATTTCCTGTTAAAAGGAACAACTCCGCAGTATTTGGCAAAGACGCCAATTCCCTATACCAATAAGAAGCTAGCCTTCACAACAACCTGTCGCCAGGACTCTTTCTATTAGTTAGTTTTTACACTGTTGACGAGGGGAGCATAAGGCAAGGGGTAAGTCATATATAAACCGTTTGTGTGTATCAGTACAGGCATCCAAACATCCACACCAGGGATCCATCTACAAGCACAAGTCAGTCAGAGCCATACACTGACAGTCACAGTCTAACACAGTATAAAATAACTTACCTTAATATCACAAGTGTGCATTGATAAAGTATTTAATTGGAATATGTATAAGTTATTATTATTATTATTATTATTATTATTATTAGCACCGCGTCTTACTACCCGTTCGGGTTATACGCACTTACGCTAATGTGTAATGTTAGGGTGATTGTGAGATGAAATGGAGGACCTACAGTTTAACGTGGAATCCGAACTACGGTGGAGGCCTGGCATTCCTCACATTCACAAGATGTCTTGTCAGAGGTGAAGGAAGGGTTTGGTAATCAGATAAATCTTTGCCGGGACCAAGGATTGAACCCCGGCCGCCAGCATAGAAGTCTGACACCTTACCCCTAGACCGCCAGATCACCCTATAAGTAATTAACATATGTCATTTAAATAAGCCGTGTGTGAATAAACAGCCATCAACCGTTCTCTTTCTTACATTTATTAATTATACCGTTCTAATTAGTGCTCCACCACGGAGCTATAGACAGCTGATTAAACGGTAAATTTTCCATGTAGTGATGATAAGCGCTCGACCACGGAGCTATAGACAACCTAAACATCATCACAGCATTATTATATCAGGGAATTAATCCGTAATGTTTCAATCGACGCCCAAAGCGTGGCGATTGATTAAATATTGTTACAACTTGCCAAAGACCAGGGCATATTACATTATTACACATTCAATCCACTTACATTAACATCTGAGCCAGTTGTATTACATTATTACATATTCAATCCGTATATTAACATCTGATTTTTATAATATTTAGTTCTCTGTTGTTAAAGAGTGCTGGTTCTTCACCCAAGGTCTAACTGCCCTTTCAATTTATTTTACCTTGACTAATGACACAGCTGCTCAAGTTCAGGGTCAACCTACACTCTAACTTTCACTTTCTCTCTCTTTCTACCTTTCTTTTGTAATGTCAACTTGTTGTGTGAGCAACTGATAATATACTGTATTACCCTAACCTTAAAATGGTTGAAATGTATAGAAGACAATCTTAGATTCTTATAGTACGCTTGAAATCAGTTTTAAATCATATCACACTACTATGAAATATTTAAATTGTCTTTCCCTTTCTAATTGGGTAATTACTTTCTAATTAGCAAAAAAATCTCTTTTATCTGTTGACTAGAACCTTTTAAATGTTGTCTAATTGCCTTAGGTACTTAAATAAAATGAATTTATAATCAAACCTCTATTACAGTAGCTCAATTAGGTACAACACCCTAATTAGCTTTCTTACACACTTTGTTACTACATTAGTTTTGGCCATTACAGCACACAATCAAAGATTACCCTTTTAAACTTCTTTATAATTTTCTTAATAATTGTCAACTTTAATCCAGATTTACTGTTGGACTTTTATCCCATTGGCTGCGCTGGCTAGCTCTCTGTATAATGATACCTGCTATCTGATCCTTAGTGGTTCCCAGACTCACCAGTAATAAAAATTGAAGCATGGCTTGCACATCGCTAAGTCCATGTCTGAATACACCTTAACTCCTACATAAAAAAAAGCTTTAAATTAAGACACAACTGGCCTCTTTTGTTTCCACTCAACTTAACTTACTGTAATAATGCATTTATGTGCATATCTAAATTAATTTCTGTAGATATCTTAAATTTTATCTTTCAGCTCATTAGCTTACTCTGTGATTCCGTTAATGTCTTAACCGATATTTGTTGAAATTTATATAAAATGTAATTAATTAGATTAAAATGACCACCCCATAAATATTAAGATTCGTATCTTAACTGTCACTTATAAAATTCACCATTGGTGAAATGATACATCTATTCTGATTTCCATGATCGTCTACTAATTAAGTTTGATCCTAATTACCTAACTAATTAGCTAAACCTACAAAATGTGTTTCAAACTTAAAACTATTTAAATTCTTATAGAACTCAAAATTGCCCTGTTGACATAATCTTATCTTAAATTGAACTAATAAACTTTTTTACCAAATAATAATATACAATTAAAAATATGTCCTTAGAATCTGCTCACACTATAATCTCCCCTCACGTGCTTTCATGCACCCTCCAGTTGACAAATGTAACCAACCCCTCACCTAACTTTCCATCCGCATGCTTCAAAAGGGACCATGCCCCCTCCCATAGACATGGCATACCTTTGTTCTATTATCTATTTGTTCTATTATCTATTTGTTCTCCTATTTTTACTTATTTTGAATTATAGAATTTCCTGTGATTTAACTATGTTAAATCCAAATGAAATTAGTATGATCTGTTCAGAAATTATATTTTTAAAATTAAAGATTTTATATTTGTAAATATACTGGGTTTGAATCTTACTCCTCTTTTTTTTTTTTCTTCTAGGATTTTTTTTTGAACAAAAGATGTTTACCTGAAGGGTTGTTTTGGGGTTGAAAATAATAGATATTTGTTTGAAAACTCAAGTGAGGGTGTAGGGAACATTGTATGTGTTAACAAATACTCTTTGTATTTTTTTTTACAAAAGAAGGATTAATCCTACCTTTCCGAGTTTGTGGTTGCTAATTGTTAACTTTACAATTTCTATTTTAGGTGTGTCTTAACAAATATGCATTGTCTTACATTGGCTAAAGTTGGATATAATATTTCACTTTATTTTCAGTTACATAGTAATTATAATTACCCTTATTTTTCCTTTTATTTCAGAGACTAAAAATTTAATTAAATATACTGTTAGTTATCCTAAATTTAAATACCTTTTGACCACTTCCTGGATCGAAGATTTTCAGTGGGATATATTGAAAACAACCCTTATTTTTCCTTGGTGCTGGCTGACAGATCACAGCTAACTTCTGACAGTCAACATTTAGGTATATACCTAAATTTTGGCCGTCAGAAGTGACAGCTGCTAAACACATGTTTTTGCAGATCATATGGTTCGATGTAGGGATACATAATTTGGTCTGGTAAATTTTCAAAGCCGTCAGCTGTGAGCTGTCAGTCAGCACCAAAGAAGTCATGGGGCTAGTGTACCTAGTCTATGGTTTGATCTCAGAACGGATCGTTTTCTCTGATTTCTTTTTTGATCGTAGTCTCTGGTTCGATGTCTGATCAGATCTCTCGGATTGAATTGTAGTTTTAGGTTTGATCTCTGACTGGATTGTTGTTTTTGGTTCTATCTCTGATTGGATCGTACTATCTGGTTTGGTCCTGGATTGGATCGTTTTCTGTTGTTCTGGTTTGATCCCAGATTGGATTGTGGTATCTGGTTCGACCTGACTGGATCGTTTTTTGTGGTTCGATCTCGGATTGGATTGTACTAATGAAATTACTATTATCTGATACAATTTTAGCACCTAGGTCATCATTAATATTTGTTATTATTCATATTACTGTTATAGTTTGACTAGTTTTTTTTAAATTTTACTACTCATTGCATCTATTTTCTGATTAATTTTTTCATAGCCTTCTAATAATAAACTCATAAAATGATCTAAATTTCTTACTTAGATTTAAAACTAGCATGCTCCCTTTCAAAATTTACTAATATTAACAGAATTTATATAGTATTATAAAAGTTTTTTTTATGTCTTGTGAATTAAATTTTTTAAATATATAAAAAATGTGTCTAAGACTTATCTGACTAACTTGATAAGGTATTCTGTCTGCTTGTTCCACCTCGATACGGTGTTCTTCGTTGGTGTACCGTGTGTGAAACGTCTGTTTCACCTCGGTACAATGTTATTCGTCGGTGTGCCATAAAGTGTGTCGTGTGTGAAACTTCTGCTTGGTTCACTTCAGTTATCAGTTGGATGTTCTTGGTGGTGTGCTGTTTAGTGTGCAGTGTGTCTCAGTCGGTGGAGTCCCTTTCTTGCCTCGGGGATTGGAAGATCGAGCGTCGCCAATTATTACGTTCCTTGGCTAATAGTCCCACGTTTGGCGGCAATTAAAGTGATATTGTAATAATCGGTCCACTTTGGACGCCAATTAAAAGTTACAGGTCGGCGATGTATGCCGCTTGAGGTGATACCGTTTAATTAGCTGATAACAGCCCCGTGAGAGAGCACTAATTAAACTGGTACGGTATTTCGGTTATATAATTGCATACTGGATTTGTATTGTGAGATAATTGGTTTTTTATAGCCACGGGATCGAGCACCAATAATATGATAGGGTTTTTTGGTCTGATATTTAATTGAATAAATAAGACCTTTGAAATGATGCATAAGATTTATTGAAGTAATTTTATCTGATACAGTCTAGTTAAACTACAGATTATTTCTCTGTAACATTACAGGTTCCGTGTTTTGAGTACAGTGCTGTGTATATTTATGTGACTACTCTCTAGTACCGGCACTGTTAATAATTTGTTTTGTTAGAAATATATTCATAAGTACAATCTCTTATATGATCTACCCCTTGCCTCTTGGACCCCTTGTCTGCAGTGTCAAAACCAACTAATCGAAAGACTCCTGGCAACAGGTGTCGTGAAGGCTAGCTTCCTATTGGATAGAGGGAGCTAGCGTCACATGCTTTTTTTGTATTACTACGGAGTTGATTTTGAAAGAAAAAATAAGTTTTAATGGTGTAATATATTGACATCAGTTCTGAAAAGTGTGTGATTCTCCATGGATGAAGTATAGAAAGGATATTTTATATACCGTACTTTAAAGAAAAATACCTTCATCCATGACTTTTTTTTTAATATATGAGAGGGGTCCAAATCAGTATCGTTACAATCTTAGCATTTTCTACCCATACATATTTTAGGTCATTTTCCCTGCATTTGTTTTTAGCTTACCACATTAATTTTTATTAAATGGGATAAAGTTTTCATTTATGTAGATATGCCTCTGTACCTATTTGAACTACCATTTTAATGGTAACTATTCTATGCCTTTTTTTTTTTCCAGCCAAGTATTTCTTACAGTTTTAGATGAAAATCTAACAATCACTGGTGATAGTGTATTTTGGTTCTCATAAGGTTGATGATGTATTAATTCAAAATATTTTTTTTTTTTTCAAATGGCAGTTCTAAACATTTGGCAAAGTGTTCTATGACTGTATACAGATCTTCTGGTGTGCGCGTTTCTAAACCATCAATCACCAAGTTAATATTTCTTCCATATTGCTCAAGTTATTTAGTCTTTTTTTTTTCAAAATCTTGAACTTTCTCGTCTTTTTGCTTGTTTTCCCGTATAACACTTTTTTTTTGTTAAGTTCCTATTATTGTCTAATAGTTTTTCATTCCTTTTCTCATATCATATAAATCGGATAGTTTGGACATATGTTGTTATTTTCTAGGTTTTTTTAGTTGTTCTTTAGTTCCTCTCTCATCAATTGGATGAATGTCTTTAGGTTTTCATTCATTTTACTATCTGTAAGAGATGATGATCTAAATATTTCTACACGATGAAAACGTCCATGACTTTTGTCTTATTAATGTCATGCTTTGATAGGTCGATTTTAAGACAGCCCGGGGCACTTATGATGATAATAATATTATTTAGGGGTGACCTGGCGGTCTAGGGGTAAGGTGTCAAACTTCTGTGCTGGCAGCCGGGGTTCAATCCTCGGTCCCGGCACAGATTTATCTGATTACCAAACCCTTCCTTCACCTCTGACAAGATGTGTATTAATCACAACTTGTGAATGTGGGGAATGCCAGGCCTCCACCGTGGTTCAGATTACACGTTAAAATGTAGGTCCTCCATTTCATCTCACAATCACGCTACCATTACACATTAGTGTAAGTGTGTATAGCTCGAACGGGTAGTAAGACGCGGTGCTAACAACAATAATAAAATAATATTTAGCATTGCGTCTTACTACCCGTTTGGGTTATACGCTTTAAGTACTAATTACTCTAATGGATTAGGAATTGGGAAGGTTAAGTTAGAGGAAGTGAACCCGCACTTGCGTGGAGGGAGAGTGGAAAACCATTTAGGAAAAACCACCCCCAGTTCACCCGA
>CABEEJ010000340.1:276346-291794 GCA_901482245.1 Timema douglasi
CCCCCCCCCAAGTTGTTGATGGAGCTTTTAGCACACACAAGACATGATCAAATGGGATATTGCATTCCTCTTCAGAAAATGGTCAATAACTTGAGTTCGCTGGGCCATTTGGGCGAGTAAATTGCACCGACATATCTCTTTCTCCGAGGTTAATTTATCTATCATTCCAATGTACCAATTTAAATTATAGACACAAGCGATATAACATTGTTTATGATGTTTCTCTACAAGGAAAACCTCTTTTCGCTTATTTGAGATAATTGTATATTTGGAAGAAGGTAGAGGAAAGGTGGATAGAAACATATAAAAGGAATGAATGTCCTTTTCCTGTGTTTGTCCTTTATTTTATACCTTTTATATGTTCCTATCTAAGTATCCTATCCATTCTTTACAATTTTCCATTTTCTGTTTTTTTGGTTTCCTCGTTTGGGAAGTTGTGTTGCACATTTCATACTCCTCCTTCCTAAATGCCTTTTTAAATCCCATGCTTTGAAAAGTAGTCTTTTGAGGCATAAGTTTATTTTCGAGGATTACAAATATAATATGATAACTTTTATAGTGCTTATATATAAATGCCTATATCGGTGTTTGGTACCCATTTTACAAATGGGAGCCTTAAAGTGCCCCTTTTTGTATATCTTTCTCTTCCTCCCACCTCTTTTTTTTTTTTTCTTTCTAAATACTTGCGGCTGCCCACTAACTCCTTAAGTCACTCCACGTGGATACTCGTGTTACGCAGAAAAAAAAACACATGTGTCCAGCGTTTTGATAGGTTCAGTCGGGTCAGACTGGCGACATAGATTTTCTTCTAGCTCACAGCAGTGTCAGTTCATTCTGTGACTATGTATATTACACTGTTACACTGACCACTGTGGCAGATATGTTGCAAAGGTTGTTGTCGGAAAACATCTACGGGTCCTGGGAAACCTCACTTGGTTGTTTCAAAGATGCTTGAGGCAACCGACAGCTCGACAATTGCCATATTTGTTCGTGATGCTTTGCGTAAGTATATAACTTAATTTCACAAGATATAATGTGTTAATTCAATGATTTGCAGTGTTATAAATCAGTTAATTTGTTTATATTAGGTGTCCTGTGACCATTAGAAAACAACAACGAAAGGTTTTCGGTGCTGCTGACAGACAGTGCGGCCTACACGTTGAAAGCATCTGTAAACTTAAAAAGTATTCTACACCACATTAATTCACGTCACTCGTCTGGCGTGTGCTGTTCAGAGGGTTGCAGAAGATATTAGATCACATTTTACAAAATGTTAACGCTATTATTTCTACAGTCAAGAAAAGTGTTTTCGAAGGCTCCATCGCGAATCTTCTCCTTTAAGGCCGCCCTGTCCAACACACCCTTGCCGCAACAGCCAGCGTTAACACGTTGGGGTATGTGGCTTCATGCTGCGTTGTACTACGCGGATCACCTGGGTTACATTCAAAAGATATTATACAATACACTATACTTAGGTGGGTTCACTATTTAAAATTGCAGTGAGCGTTTACCACTAGTTGTATTGATTCCACCTGTCCGTCCACATTATTGAAACATATTTTAAATTTAATGGTTATACATGTAGAACACAATATATTTAAAGAATGGTGAGTTTTGATATATCAACCATTTTGCTTGTAGATAGTCCAAACTTTCGATGAGGAACAAACTGTCACCATTACAGAAGCAAATGGTGCCATCTCATGCTCAAGTGTCATTGCAGATCCGGCATATGTAAAAAAGCAATTTTGGAAATCTTCTTGGGACAATCACAGTTTTTGAAGAGAGGGATTCGACTCTAGTGAAAGCTGTGAAGATAATGCGGGGAATAGAAGAAAACCCTTAATTAGGCTTCTGGCTCGGTTGGCACAGCCATCGTCGACAAACTTAACAGCGTATTGCAGCGAAACCCTGGGCGGAAAGTGATGGCAAGTATTGCGGACATCTTATAAGGACAAACCACATCACACATTGTAGTTTTGAAAAGAAAATTAAGCTTAAAACTTTTAATCTCATTAGAATAAAAACCAAGCACATCTCATGGTTTTATTATTTGCTCGTTTATATATCGCTGTATACTAGCTCTAGCAGTGATACATCTGAGATGACTTTCCTTGACTCATCGGAAAGAAATACCAAGCCGCGAGAATGCCAAAATCAATTTTGTGATGGCACAGATTTATTAATTTTTGTAGTTTTTGTACTAACGCAACAAATTATGTTTCAGGAAAAACCATGTTGTTTACTCACGGAAGGCTCGTTTTTGTAAGGTTGTAATATTTTATAGACCTAATAGTAACCATGTTTACTACCGAGTATTGAAATACATTTGGTGCCATTTTGTGACAGTTACATTCATTTGAATATTTACCCTCTTCTGGGATCCAGACCTTTGCAAGCTTTGTTTTAATTTAATATATTTTTAATGATATTAATTTGGTTACCATCGGAACTTCTCTATTCTTGAGGTGTTTATTATAATGAAAGAATTTGCTGAGTTACTACTAAGACTTAATGTAAGTGCCGAAGAAACATTAAGAACTTGACTCCCTCAGTGTCCTTGCTCCAATATAGTTCTATGAAAGGTTCGACCTTTCACTTGATGAAATATAATCAGCGTAACGTTTTTACCATTAGTTTGTGGCGCAACAGGTCGCCTGATGTTATTGGTGACTCCTTTTCTGCCTTGTTTACGCATTCAGAAATGTTTTTAAACATGATATTATTATTATTATTAGCACCGCGTCTTACTACCCGTTCGGGTTACACACACTTACGCTAATGTGTAATGGTAGGGTGATTGTGAGATGAAATGGAGGACCTACAGTTTAACGTGGGATCCGAACCACGGTGGAGGCCTGGCATTCCCCACATTCACAAGATGTCTTGTCAGAGGTGAAGGAAGGGTTTGGTAATCAGATAAATCTGTGCCGGGACCGAGGATTGAACCCCGGCCCCCAGCATAGAAGTCTGACACCTTAACCCCTAGACCGCCAGGTATAGTCTAAAGTCTCTTGATTAGTTTTCAGACATGGGGCTCTATAACTTGGTTTATGTGGATGTGAGTTGACCAATCGGCACTTTTCAGACAATGCTAGGAAATACGATCAGTGGGTTTTCTCGTGATTTAGATGACTGATATAATAGCAAAAAATATAATAAGTTAATCCTATTCATTGTATTTTTGTTTAGGTCTATAGAATGTAAATTTTTTTTAAATCTAATTTAGTCTATTTGACAAAGAAAAAAATATAGCCCTATTCATAGTTGTAAGTCTATCACCAAGCCTATCATATATGTCCCAGTGCTTGATAGTTTAAGGAGATTAGCCTAGTTATTATTATTATTATTATTAGCACCACGTCTTACTACCCGTTCGGGTTATACGCACTTACACTAATGTGTAATGGTAGGGTGATTGTGAGATGAAATGGAGGACCTACAGTTTAACGTGGAATCCGAACCACGGTGGAGGCCTGGCATTCCCCACATTCACAAGATGTCTTGTCAGAGGTGAAGGAAGGGTTTGGCAATCAGATAAATCTGTGCCAGGACCGAGGATAGAACCCCGGACCCCCAGCACAGAAGTCTGATACCTTAACCCCTAGACCGCCAGGTCACCTACTTTAATAAAGAAAAGATCTTTAGAAATACTCTTTTATTACAAGACACAAAAATGTAACTTAAGTAAAGGCATGGAAACAAGTTAACATAGACAATACAACATGGAGGTGAGCTAGAATATATCTCTATGTGTACCTATTATGTCACATTTATTATAACTATGAACAACATTTCTTGTACCTCCTTTGAAATTTAACAACAAATGTGTTCCTTGTTTGAGCTCATAATATTTTCACTTTGTGTAAAAATGGTGTGTTTCATGAAATGAAAATTTTTGAAAGAAATACACCTATCCGAACCATAATGGATTTGCACCTTTCACTTATAAGCCTAGGCAGCTTTCGTTTTTATTTCTTTAATTTGGGCATGTTTAAGTTTTTGTTGTTCAATAAGCATTTTTCTTGGGCTTTTTTCTTTTAATATTATGTAGGCCTATTGTTTCTATTGGGGCGATGAAGCCATTGAAGGCACTTTTGGTTTTTCCCTTCTATTATATTTCTACTATTATTACAGTATAACCCGCCTCGGCGGCGTAGTTGGCTAACGCGCCAGCCGTGTTGAGCTCAACCGCTGAGGACGGGGAGATCAAGGTTCGAATCTCGGTCAGGTGAACTGGGGGTGGTTTTTCCTAAGTGGTTTTACACTCCCCCTCCACGCAAATTCTGGTTCATTTCCTCTAATTCATCCTTCCCAATTCCTAATCCATTAGCGTAATTAGTACTTAAAAGCGTATAACCTGAACGGGTAGTAAGATGCGGTGCTAATTAATAATAATAATAATAATAATAATAATAATAATAATAATATTACAGTATAAAAAAGAGCTCTCTTGAATTTTGACGGTATGAACTAGTTAATTGTCAGCCAATTTCAGGCTTTGAGCATCACTTGGTTGTATGGCTTAATGTTCTAAAATGTGAAATATTTTGTGTAAAGAAGTAATATTTTATTAAATGACATTTTCATTTTATATAAAATAGAATTTAATTATAGTTTATGAACCAAAGCCTGACAGTTCTGCCCGGTATAAATACTTAGGCACCGGTACCGTACAAAATTATTACCAGACCGATATTTAGACTAGTTTCTAGAGCAAGCACCCCCATAACTTCACAAATATTTAATGATAGGTTTTGTTTTAATTGTGGGTTTTAAGGCACAAATTTTTATTTATTTTTATCGTTCTTAGCACCTATTAGCAAGAAATTCTTCAAAATCAAAAAGCAGTTACAAACACATGGAATTATTTGCCCACCATAATGCAACTGAGTGTGTTAAATTAAGGCCCTAGCCTACTGGTGTATTTGCAAATTGTTCAGGAAACAATATTTTTCAATAAGAGGCAATAATTGTACAAGCAAGTCGAAGCGTTATTATGAGTGATATAAATTTTTTTTAAGTCAGCTTTTAAGGGCTATGTCAGCTTTTGGTGCTATTTTAATGCTATATCTTGTTAGTTACTGAAAACAACAATTAGTCCCTAATCTTAATACAATATGTCATGTAGGCCTACCAATGTGTTTAATATGAATGATAATACAGTTTGATATTAGTTTTAATGTTATATAATATTTAAATAAATATGTGGAAATATGTTATTTACTCTTTGAGCTTTTGAATAAAAAAGTTAATAAAAATAGCCTAGAGGCCTTATAATTTAAGGTCTAAACCCCCTAAATTTAAAAATACCAAATCCAGTTCCAACACATGTTATTTCTCCCTATATTCCTATTTAATTGCACACATATATCAGTTTGTAGTTTTATCAAGAAGGATCTAAACATCAGCTGGATAGCTCACACTAGGCCCATTTCAATAAAAAAAAACTGTATTCTTACAAAAAATAATCAAACAATAACCTCAACAAAGGTCAACAACTTTGCTAAAATAAATTAATTATATAGTATCATAAATTTTGCATACCTTTCGGTGATTATATGAAGCTAAGCATAGTCACTCACTTTATTTAACACTTGGAAAACATAGAAAATAAAATTAATAATAAAGTTGATGAGTCAGTAAAATTACAAGGTTTAAGTATTTTACAGGTTATATCTAAACGTGTTTATGTTTATAGCTAACATAAGAAAATAAATAGCACTAAAGCTAAAAGAATTTAAATCCTACCTAAACACTACTATAGGGTAGAATTCTGGTACGAGACAAAGTTTTCCAAACAAGCTTCCTTCAAAAAATCATTGTATATATTAGGCTACATCTACTTATTTTTTTTAAAAATCATTAATTTCGAACTCTATTATGCTATTCAAATCTTTTACTAATACATTTATTATATTTAAATAGTCATTCATTGCTGTATCTCATATATTCAATCAAATTAATGAACGATGTCAAAATGCCACATTACCTTATATGGGTGTAAGAAGTAAAGAGATACCCGAAAGTTTTTTTCTCACTTACACAATGGTATGCAGACAGCTCGAAAGTTTCAGCCACAGAATGTCCATCCAATTATACTATAAGGATAAATGTGGGCAACATCTTTGTTCCTCTACTTAAAATGGTAAGGTTAATTTCTTTAAATAAGAAAATAAAATGGATTTTAATCAAGACTTTAATCACTAAGTTTCTTTATAAACCATACTATATTTTTGTCTTATGATTTATACACTGTTTGCCAGTAGTTCTCAAACATTTTTTGGTTTGTAGCCCTTGGTCATGACAAAATGTCAGTAAACTATCCCCAATTGATGAATATCAGATAATTAATCAAAGGAGAAAATTTCCTTTAGCTGCCTTGAAAATTCCGCACCACATTTGGTTCCTTGAGACATTTGATTATCTTGTCATTTTGCACATTTTCCCTTAAGAGCTGCACATGTACCTTCTGAAAGACACCCGTGTACCCCAGTTTGAGAACCACTGCTGTACGCTATAAACTAGTTATTAATAGCTATGCGTTATGTATTTATGTATCCCTAAAATCCTTAACACATATTTCCTAATATAGTCGGGTATATATACATACAAACACAAACATATCTATGTATATATATATATAATCTCAAAATGCATAATATTTACTATGGTCATGTAAACGTACATCCTAAAATAATAAAATTTTAGTTTTATACTATCATAAGGAAACTGATGGCTCTCTATTAATGATTATATGATAAACTTGATTTTGGTTTTCTCTTAAAATACTGTGAAGTCCAAAAATAGCTATAAAAATATCTATCTATATTAAAAAGAATCACCATAGTGATCTATCCCTGCAGGGTTATTATGACCACGACGCAAAACGAATTTGCGACCGCTAGCAGAGAGACGCTAGACTTTGCGTCAAAAGTTATTATGGCCGACCACTTTGCGAAAGCAAAGTCCTTGCGAGCGCAAATATTTTCCTAGTTGCGTGACGCTAAGTTGCGCAGACATTTTACTTGTCCTTTGGTTTGCGTTATGAGGTTATGTTTGCTAGTTTTTGTAATTTATTAGGTGTTTTGTGTTACATTATTTAAACTTGCCATCGTATTAGCCCAATATAATAATCCCAAAACGTTGTTGTGTGTTTTTCACATAAATCAAACTTTAAATAGGCCTATATCATAATGTAGGGATAGTACGCTTATACTGAATGCTAAAATAATATTTTCTTTGAAACATAACACTATCAAATTGCATTATTAGTCACCATCAACACACTTATCATTCTGTTGACAAGGTAATAAAAATGTAGGACTAATTTGTTTAAGAAGCCTCAACAAAACTTTAATAATGTAATCCTATTTAAACTGAATCGTACATATAGTAGTAGCTACTATCCACATTAATGTGAGTTGTAGGCATATGAAATATTGCAGCCAAGACTGAAAAAACCAAAATAGGCCCTAGCTTAATGTTTACATGTGGTATGGCTTAGGCCTAGGTTTTTTAATCATAAAAGGTTTACTAAATTTATCTGAAATCAATAATTAGTTGTTAGGCCTAGTTATACTGAAGTGAATAAATTTCAAACAACTCATTATAAAGAAATATAATATCCTTATATTCTTAATCACTTAACTAAAGTCTCAATAATTCCTTTTAATTAAAATATGCATTTTACTTTTTTTAGCCATCCAAACCACCCTTTCGTTTACTTTTTTTGTTAACTTAGTAGGACGACTGACATTAAGTTGTCGAAAATATTCAGTGTGAAAACAATTTTTGGGAGATTTTGAACGCTTTCATCAACTTTAAATAATTAGTTTTATTTTCTAAGATCTTAACACCGCATATTTGATTCAATCTCAAACATGAGAACCTTTTCAACACTGTAAATTAATAAAATTAGCACAAAGTCGGCCTATATATGTTCAAGTGGAGTACTGTATAGATAGGAAATTATCTTTATTTAATCTCAACTCAATCAAACAACATAAAATTTAAAACACCTTACTCTAGGCCTATATCTTTGAACGTTCAATTTTTGGCTTGACAAAATCGAGAACGGTTTTACAATAGGCCTACTAAGAAAGCCAAAATACAAAATATTAATCTACTGTGTGATAAATGTTGTTTTTGAAACAAAGTTTTATAAGGCGTATATTTGTTATTTTGTAAATTAAAGTTATTTTAATTAAAATAGGCCTAAATATAAGGAGAAGTGTACATTATAAACTGTTGAAATTATTTTAAATTAATAGAATAAAACACACTTGTTCCAGTATCAACATGAATATATGAATAATAAAGCATTGGGTCGTAAAGCATACATCTTACAAAAAACATTGTTTCTTTATTAGCCAACTTTTCATACTAATTTATTCATTTCCCCTTGTGACATTACTATTTTAATGCATAGTTCACATGATTTTTTGACTACTGCACACCATTGTGAACGAGAGAAAGAAATTTTAGGGTATCTCTTTCTCTTCAGCACACATACAAGGCAATGGGGTATTCTAATATCATTCGCTAATTTTTTATGAATATATGAGATATATTAATGTATGATTAAGTAAACTAAATAAATGTGTTAATAAAAAGTTTTAAGAGCATAACTAAGTTCAACACTCGTGACTTGTTTTTTTAAAATAATTTGAATTAAGCTAAACTAGTAATACTTCCTACAAGCCTGTAAGCTAAGTTATTGTTTGAACGTAGGACTTCTTCACAAATTTTGTCATTCGGAGGAAAGTAATCAGGTTTTTAGCGACCTTATTTCATAATAGTTAACAAACATTAAACATAATATGTTTTTTTTAATTAATATACAAGATGAGAGCCAACTTTAAATATATGGTTATATAGTAATACTTCCTACAAGCTCAATAACCTAAATTATAGTTTTGATGTAAAACTACCACACAAAGTTTGTTATTCAAACACATGTAATTAAGTTTTAAGCTACCTTATTTAATTATAGTTATCGAACATTAAATATAATATGGCTTTTTAAAGGCTATACATGCTAATAGCCAACTTTATACATATTGCATTAAAGTAATACTTAATACGACCCTATAACCTAAATGATAATTTGAATGTAAAACTACTACACAAATTTTGTCATTCAAACGAATGTGATTAAGTTTTGAAGCTACCGTTTTCATTTTAGTTATAAAACTTTAAATACAATATTGTTTCTGAAACCATTATATTAGTCAATAACCAACCTTAAATATTTTGTATTCTTGGCAGAATGTAAACAACATAGGCGTTAGCTACATATTTTATTATATCAAAGATTTAAATCTAATTTGTACAGTCGTAAAACTTAATTGTATATCCTTTAATGTAAATATCTCTTCAGTCAACTAGATTATAATAAATCACTATTAAAAACATTTTTATTCACCAGACATACGTTTTTTCACAAAAACATTGAAGAAACTTTATCTGTTAAAGTCTGTGAAAGCTCCAATATTTACCGGTAACTAACTAGACACTCTTCAAAAGACTATATAACTATAATTTATAAGTTAAAAAATAAATACAATATTGAAATAGTGGGACATTATGACTGTATAAACTCAAAAACTTACATACGTGATCATTGTAATATTTACTACTTTTTGCTTCCTAAATTGTAATTATTTTACTCTATAGTACCATTGAGCCTTTAGTTGAAAGTAGATTTAGGAATGTATAGAGATGTGTTTGCACCACTGATACGTTTAAGACTATGATTTGTACTCTTATTTACGTAAATAGACAATTTTTTCTTTCTATTGACCCCTTGAAGAGAGAAGTATTGTGATCGTAAAAAAATCGAACTCAAAATTTTGATAAATGTTAACCCCCCGAAACAGAAAAAGTGTTTTTTGCGATGCCATCTGCCTGTATGTTTATATCTAGGCCTAGAACCAGAGGCGAATTCAGATAATTTTCATAAGGGGGTCATAAATTGCTAGATTTCTGTTTAAAGCCATTCAATAGTTTCTCATTAATATTTGATCTTATGTATGTTTTAAACCATGGTCATTCTCTCCTATTTTTTAAAATCATATAGTTTTTACAAACTTTTTTGAGTGGCCCTCCTTCAACAATTTTTTGAAAAAGCGTTCACTCTAGAATCTATGAGTAGTCTTCGACTTGATTTTTTTTTTAAATTAGATCTTTTTATAGGCCATTTAAAGTGTTCCTCCCCTAGAAATTTTTGAAATTTGGATGCTATTTAGAGTGATATTCATCTTAATTTTTTACGATGATTAGATACCTCTAGAAGAAAATCTTTGAAGTGATCTTCCAACGATAAAATTTTGAAAATTGATTTCTTTAAGAAATTTAAGAATTTGAAATTGTCTTCCCCAAGACATTTTTGAAATTTGGACCACCTTGGAACCTATTTAGAGCTTCCTCCCCTGACTTTTTTCTGCCAGTTAGATGCCGCTAGTCTATAAGTTATTTGAAGCGGTCTTCTCCTGCAAATTGTTGACAATAGAATGCATTTAAAAGTCATTAGGAGTTTGATTTAAGGCCATGTTTCAGCCTCACATTCGATAATATCAAAGGATTTGAAATATATCAAGGGGGGGGGGGTTATGCCAGGGGGGCAGAGTCCCCCACAGTTCCGCCGATCCTGCTGTCCACATATATTCTATATTCGGTATTCGTGTATGAACTGCTCCCAGACTATTATTAGTCTTCTTTGACGTGTGCTAGTCTACCGTCTCTGAGGAACAATGTTCATTACTCGGTATGAACGACAAATGTTAGTACATGAAAACCAATATTTTTTCTACACTTGCGTAAGTCATATTGAACATTAAATAAACGTGGATGAATAGTGCGCGCGTGGACCCGGCTTAAGAGGTGTCTGCACGTATTTTATTTTTTTTTTAATTGTATAAAATCTATCTGTGTTATATTTTCTTTCTAAAATTTGAAATTTCATTTTATTTTTTGTATTAATTTTCTAACTTTCATAGAGGGATCAATTGACCCTTTGACCCCCTAACCCCCCCAACCACAAATTCACGCCTGTCTAGAGCGAAAACCATTTTACTGATCCGGCTGAAACTTAGTATCTAGGGTTTTTTATAGGGCTCCCCCGAGATATTTTTAGAATTAGATATCCAACCCTAAAATAAAGGGTAGTTTACTAAAGGTAAAAATTAGATAAAACAAGTTTTCTCGAAGTTCACCCTAACGATTTTTATTAAATTTTGTATCTGATAACTGTTTATAATTATAATCGTAATCGTATAGTAATAACCGTTCTAATAAACCCATGAACATAATTTTAAGAGTACTTTACATAAGCAGAAATTTCCAATTTTAATCATATATCTATATGCAAGTATTTGAGAAACGAAATAACTCACTTTTGTAGAGTCGTAGCAAATTTAAAATTAAAAAAAAAACCTTCACTTGAAATATATTTTAATAAAACCAATAGGGAGCTGGCCATTAATTATGTAAAGCTTTTTTTTTCACTAAAAGATTGTAAGATTTTTTGCCGCCCACCCTCCTTCTCCTCTACCAATCTTACGTATATATTTTTTTTCTAAATTATTTAGTAAACAATATTATTTTAGACATAAGGGTTGGTGATGTGAAAGTTATAGAATACTTATTGCAGTAAAATTAGATGTAGGGAACATCATAAGTACATTACATTTCATAGTGATGTATATATGCATATGTCTCGTATAGGCTACGACGCTTCAACGCCATCTGTCCTCACTAGGCGCAACCTTTTGAAACGCACGTCTGTACATATCCCCGATCTCTCCATCTTTGGCAATTTTGTTCAACACGAGACTAGCACGTTATACCATACAACATGTGTTCTAATATTATCATAATATATATCCTCAGAAATAATCAATGGGTGGAACTCTTGTGATGTAATGAATGTATTTTAAATAATTTGTATGACTACTTATAATGTTTGAAACATTCTAAAATGTATTTAAATGTGTTTTTATTAGTTTGTAACTTATATTATATTTGAGAATTTCCTTAAAGTGTATTTAAATGTTTATTATTATTATTTTGTAATTACCTATTATGTTTGAACCTCTTCTTGGCGTGTTTTAAATTTAATTTTTATTTTGTAATTATTTATTATGTTTGAACCTTTACTTAAAGAGTACCGGTACTTAAAGTTTTTTTTAAATTATTTTGTAACTGCTTATAATGTTTGAACCTAATTTGCGTAGCTACATATCTAAACCTTCCTTTAAAACATTATATATTGTTGTTTAAACCTTCCTTTAAATTATTATAAGGTATTTATTTTATTAACACATTTTTAATATAGTAAAATCTTGACATATCATCATCATCTTATTAATAAAATACTTCGAGTTACCATAGATGTATTTTATATGCTTTCTCTTTTTCACTTGAAATCCTCGCCTCATAGTTCGTGTCTGAAATTGAGTATTTGCTAGTATAGATGAATCACTGTAAAAAAGTAATTCACCTAACTTCAATGCGAGCGAAGCTGAGGGCAAACTTATAGTTAGTATATGTGCTGCAACACTTATGCCCTTGTTGCGCTTGGCAAGTGACCTCTGTTTGAAGACCGCGCTAAGACCTAGTACCAACCATATCGCTCTAAATGCGTGGTTCTCTGTGCTGGGTTAGGAAATGTTAATAAGCATACCGTGTATTAAAAGAACGAATCCATTTGCTAAACAATGTGCTGTAAAGTCTGCAGCCATTAGGGAAAAAATTTGTTCCTTTACTGAAAATGCAAAAAGTATGGTATTAATATCAAGAATAGAACAAAAATGTATCTTTTGGTGAGGTGTGTGAATATCAGAGGATTATAAATTCATAACACAGTTTTTAGACTTAACTTTTCATTGCGACCTTTGACAAAGCTGTGGTGGTATTCCAAAAATGTCTTGAGAATTTATTGATATCTCTGATAACTTTACCGTGCTGCACTCTACAATTCTACAAACAATTAAGGAGCTCTAAGCGAAGTTTCAGAACGTCTCACCAATACGTTTCAATCTGATTTAACGTCTTATTTCGTCGTCATAATACTTTTTTTTTTTATAAGTATAGGATAAAACAATGCTGGGACATGTCTAGTCTATAACCTTCAACAATTTAGTAATGAAAATTATTTCAAATTTGTTTTTAAAATTAGATGTAACTGTATAATTAAAAAATAATAATTCAATGTTGAATAACCTACTCTTTTATCAATCAAAACCCGAAACATCCAAATACATTTTCAAGCAAACCCCAACATGTCCATTTGTGTGTTTCATCCAAAACCGGAGATGTCCATTTTTATTTTGTAAATAAATAATTTATTCTAAATTACTTTTTTTTATAGATGGGATACATAAATACATGCTTTTATTTATTTGTGCATTTTGACTTGAAAAATAATTACTAGTTAGCTTCAATTTATAGGTTTTTGGGTTTATCACAAAACAAATGATGATGCATATGTTGGGTGTTGCGTGAACGCTCCTGCTATTTTTCAGGGCTAGTTAGAGCCCACAAATAGTCAAAATGTCTTCAGTCAGAGAACTAAATTGAACTGTTATTATTCTAAATTACTCCATGATTTCTGATTTTCCAGATATTTATACTTAACCTTCATTATTTTTAACTCTACCAGTAAGTGTGAAACATTGGAACGTTAACCAACCTCGTGGTGTAGTGGTCAGTGCGCCTTACTAATAGTCTACAATACATACAGACAACCTCCTGTGTTACACCCTGGACAACGTTCTGTCACCAGAGAGGCTGGTAGTCTACACACAAGGCGCCGAACTTGTATGTCATATCCCTCCCAGTTAAACCAATGGCATACGATTAAAAAAAATATGGGAAAGTTATTTTCAAAATCAGTAAAGAACTATTTGCGAATTCCAATAAGAGAATAAAGTTTGTCGGGACTTGTTATCTTCTCAATTAAAAACCAGCAAAGATAATGTAAGAAATTCCGCAGAAATGAAATCCAGAAAAGGTAGAATATAAGTGTATCTACACAGGTTTTAATTATATCATAGAAGACACCAATATTTAATATTAATATTTTTCTTTGAATTATGACCGTTGACTACTTTTCTTGTTACACTATATAAGAGGACTACTTTTTTAAAACGTAAGTATTTATTATTGAGCGCAATTAGCATTTTTCAGAGGATGTGTTAGGGTGATTGAACCAATAGTTAAACAAAGATTTCGAGATTACGATTACATTAAATTCTAGGTAAATCATACTTTATGAAAATAAATACAAATATATAATTAGAAACTAATTTTTTATATCCAGGCATATGTAACAAAATTGGGAAATAATTAAATAATTATAAAATTTTATTCAAAAACATATCAAATATACACATAAAAGTTCCCATATCAGTATGTGTTATTTTTTTAGCACCGCGTTTTACTACATGTTTAGGCTATACGTACAGTAGCCCCATGGCTTCTTTGGTGCTGAATGGCAGCTTTAAAAGTTACCAGATCAAATTAAGTATCCCTACGCCAAACCAGATGATCTGCAAAAACATGTGTTTAGCAGCTGTCACTTCTGACAGTCAAAATTTAGGTATATACCTAAATTTTGATTGTCAGAAGTCAGTTGTGAGCTGTCAGTCAGCACCAAAGAAGACATGGGGCTACTGTAGACATAATGATTACTCTAATGCGTTAGGGATGAATAAAGTTGAATTTTAGAAGAAATGTACCCACATTTGCGAGGAGAAAAAGTGAGGAAACTGTTTTGGAAAAAAACAGCCTCAGTACATCCGACAGGGATTCGAATGTCAATCTCCCTGTCATTGGCAGTCTAAACTATTACGAGAGTGCCGCCTCAAGCCATGTGGCCACCGAGGTAGGTTATATATGTTATTTAATTTTTAAGCTACATTGTTACATATACGTTTTTTTTTTGTAAGTTCACTTTTAGTCCAAAATCCTTCTTTTTTTTAATGGCTCAGAAACGTCGATGTCACGCCACTGAATCCTAGATCTATCTATCTTAGCGTGTTCTGATTTTTAAATACTAGGATATTATTTATGTTTCAAATTCAAGGTGAACGCGTCTTACAAGGTCGCTCAAACGTGAGAAGGCTGTGCTCCTAGACCTATTAGTCTGTTTCGCTTGTCTCAGGGACGTTGTAGCTCCCGGGATAGTCTACTGGGGAGATGTCGCCCCCCCCCCCCCTTCTACCATACAGACTGTGTGCATTTCCCTTTTCATTCTGCCTTCATAGTCTCTAACACACAATTATTACAGCGAATAGGTCACCCGGCGATCTTGGGGTAAAGTGTTGGACTTCTGTGTTGGGGGTCCGGGGTTCGATCCTCGGTCCCGGCACAGATTTATCTGATTACCAAACCCTTCCTTCACCTCTGACAATACATCTTGTGAATGTTAGGAATGCCAGGCCTC
>CABEEJ010000341.1:12027-31945 GCA_901482245.1 Timema douglasi
ATCTTGATGAGGGCGTATCATCTTCTTTTCTGACGTGTCAAACTTTATTGGCCCACTGTCTCTGACACAGCGGCGTCAAGGAATAAAAAAACTTTTACAACCAAAGTTCCTGTGTAGAGAGAGATGAGACCTCGTATCCTTCTAAAGTCTGGAAACCCTAGTGATCATTTCTGCCCCGTTACTTTCAAACCTTCCAAGTCTCCTCCGATAGGAGGTTTACACGTTCTTTGTTTTCTCACTTCTTCCTCTTTGTCTTATGGACCACCTACCCCCATCCCTCTTCTTTTTACCCCCTCTTTTTTTTTAGCCTGGAGCGATTTTTATGACTGCATTTGAGCAGTCTTAACAGCTTTATAGACACATAAATAAAAACATATTTTCAACTCTTTACGATGTTATTTTTAGATTTGAAAAAAAAAAGATAACCTAAAATGTATTAAACTTAAAAAAAGAATTTATTACAACTTTTCTTCGAGAAGAAGCTCACGTGTCAGCGAGATAAAAAGACACCGCATCAACTCTACCCAATTAATGTGCATATGTGGATAAAGTGGACGGGTGGTAAGACGTGGAGCACAGTACTATTCTACCTTTCTTATCCCTACCACAATAGTGTAAATATGTGAATATCCCGGACGGGTAGTAAGAGGTGAAGCATGGTACTCTTCTACCTTCCTCTTAACTACCCCATTAGTGTAAATATGTAGATATCCTAGACGGGTATTAACACGTGGAGCATGGTACTAGTCTACCTTCCTCATCTCTACCCCATTAGTATAAATATGTGAATCTCCTGGACGGGGAGTAAGACGTGGAGCACGGTAATATTCTACCTTCCTCATCACTACCATTAGTGTAAATATGTGGATATCCCGGACGGGTAGTAAGACGTGGAGCACGGTACTATTCTACCTTCCTAATCACTACCCCATTAGTGTAAATATGTGAATCTCCTGGACGGGGAGTAAGACGTGGAGCACGGTAATATTCTACCTTCCTCATCACTACCATTAGTGTAAATATGTGGATATCCCGGACGGGTAGTAAGACGTGGAGCACGGTACTATTCTACCTTCCTAATCACTACCCCATTAGTGTAAATATGTGGATATCCCGGACGGGTAGTAAGACGTGGAGCATGGTACTATTCTACCTTCCTCATCACTACCCCATTAGTGTAAATATGTTGATATCCCGGACAGGTAGTAAGACGTAGAGCACGATACTATTCTACCTTCCTCATCACTACCCCATTAGTGTAAATATGTGGATATCCCGGACGGGTAGTAAGACTTGGAGCATGGTACTATTCTACCTTCCTCATCACTACCCCATTAGTGTAAATATGTGGATATCTTGGACGGGTAGTAAGACGTGGAGCAAGGTACTATTATACCTTCCTCATCACAACCACTACCTATCTGGCTCACGATCACTCTGTCACAGGTAGTTTTGTGACACCTGAGACCATGCGACCATATATGCAAGTATAAAATGCATTGTGATGGTAGATTGATACCAAAGGATCGGCCTCAGTACACATGAACGACAAGGATTCGAACTAAGCTCTTCAGGCAAGCGTGAGATAAGTGTTTATTTTGGTCAGGCGAAATGGTTGAAAGCATTTGCCAGGGTTTTAATGTGAAGTAATTAGTGTTTGTTACCCTCTAAAGGACTTGAATCCCTACCTCCTAATGTCAGAGGGTGAGATGTGTACGTACATTTTTGCGTCAATGACAACTGAACACGAGGAAGAAACAAACTCTCCCCCCTGTATCCCTTCTAATAGCCACGAAGTTAAGCTTATCGGTATTTAGAACTGGGTCTTACTACCCGTCAGGGGCATAAGCCATGGACGATGAGGGAGGAAACAGGCCTCAGTACACAAGCACGACAGGAATTCGAACTAAGCTCTATTTATGCAAGCGTGAGATACGAGCTGGTTTTGACCAGGCGAAATGTGTAACAGAATATGCCAGGGTTTGAAATGTGAAGTAAGTAGCGTTTGTTGCCCTCTAAGGGACTTGAACACATACCCCCTCCCTTCACAGGGCGATATGTGTACCCGCATATGCACTGTTGAAAAAATAAACACGAATGACGGTCCTTCAAGGATCCCTCTAACCAGCACCGGAGAAAGACGTCCATCCTCGGAGGGAGAGCTATCAAAAATACCAGATAACTGTAAATAGATCGGGCGCGTGCAAATAATCGATGCGGAAACTATATTGCGCATAATAATAATCCGCCACATTTACATGTGGCATACCCCGTTGGAGCGACTATAAATAAACCTTGAAATCATTACATTTGGTCATTATAATTAATAATTGCGGCTAGTAAACATCATAATGAGTTTTGACGCGCTGTAAAATTGGATAGATTCAGGCATGTTTTAAAATGTTTTGTATGTTTTAATGGTAACTATTTTGCTTATTACGTCTTTGATATAAAGAGGCATTTGTTCTTTGACAGACTTTCAAAAAAAACCACCCCCTCCAGCGTTGGTAGCGCTGGGTAGCCCGGACCCTTTAGAGCTTTTTATTGAGGTTAGAATTTGCCTGGCGGATGGCGACTGGTCAATGGGTAATTAGCGCCCTGCTATAGATTTAATAGAATTGTCAATATTTTTTCTCTGGCGATCGTAATTAATCTGTATTTATTTAATTTCAGAATATTGGGATCCTTACGAGCTGGACACTAGTCTGAGGGAGCAAGTAGCACCCACACGCGAGTTAACAGTGTATGCGCGGGCGCCATCTCTTGAAAGAGACGAGGCGATGTCTATGTACCTGCGCCACTTCTAGAAGCGGTTTATGCTTTGCACAGCAACGCTTTCTTCACGCCGCCGTCAGCCTTAAGCCCTCAGAACCCTACAGACGCGGAAATTCGTCCACTTTTAATTTATCCACCGAGTACTTTAGGTCGACGGTTAGATCACACAATTTTACGGTCATGCACGGTGTAAGCTATATTTACCAGCTTCTGTAACTTGTCCATCTTGAACCACTCTGCAAACGCTTATAAATAGACGACCAAGTGGGCGCCCCCTATATATCCACCGCTCCCTCCCTCGAGCGACGTCACGTGGTACGAGAAGAACAAGGTCAATGACCTCTTGTACAAGCTCACGGTTTAAAAGTCATAATCTATTCTTGTTTCTACTCGTCTTGTCAAGCCGCCAAGCTGGAGCCAGTTATCAGGGAAAGCCCATTGCGACATCATTCAAGGTCACGATCTTTTCTTGTCTCTACTCGTCTGGTCAAGCCACCAAACTGGCGCCAGTCATTAGAGTTGCGACAGTGCGATGACGTCATCGATAAAACCCATTGCCTGGAGGAAGGGTTGCCAGAGTCAATGACCTAGCTCACGGTTTCAAGGTCACGATATATTCCTGTCTTGTCGAGCCGCCAAACTGGCGCCAGAGAAAATCCATTGCGACATCATTCTGATCTCGACTGGTCGAAGCGACAATTTGACGACGGTGAGTGGTCAGTTCATGTAAAACAGCGTTGATTTACCGTTATTCGTCAATTGTGCTTACGCACCCACCGAGTGCTGATGTACTCTCGGGTCGTGTTTATTCTTTTCCGGCCTCAATAATGCGGGCGCAATTCACACCTTGTTACGGGAGGAGGTAGGGTAGCCGGAGTACGCAAATGATGGTACGGTCACTAATTTTATTTAAAACTTTTTTCTGTCAGTATAAGTGGTTCAAGGATTAAAACGGTGCTTCCTTTTTTTCAATTTATTCTTGGGTATCAATCTACCGTCACAATTTATATATAAAAATGAACGTCTGTGTGTGTGTGTGTGTGTGTGTGTGAACTTACCACCTTACCTTAAACCAAACTTAGTTAATTTATAAACGCTATCTAAACAGTGGAACTATTTGTAGGGTTTTCCCGAACCAAATGCTGGACGGAAAATCTAGTCGACTAGCAAATCCCCTTCGCAAATGCGGGCTGCACTCGGAAGGAAGTACAACCGTTCTAACAGACTTTAGCAGTGCTAAAAATATCGAAGTTTGAATCATTTTGAGCACGTAGTCTAAATTTCAGACTCATTTAATTCTGGCGGAAGGGAAATAAAATCCCTACCGGGTAAACTGTTGGTATTTCTCTCTCCGGAACCTTTTATTAATCATATTATCCACACTATCATAATTGATACATAGAAGTTTGGCCCACGATTAACTCATCTAGCTATGACATGAGAGGTTGGGAGTTCGAATCTCGCTCGGGTGAATTGGGGTTGTTTTCAACTCTCCTTCACTTCACTTAAACGCTGGAACTTTACATCTTACTCCTCCAATCCATGACGGATACCTACATCCACGCATGTCTACGGACGATACCAAACAACCAATCTTAGAATACTTTTGAGGTGGGGGATAGCGGCAGCTAACTGAAGATTCTGAGGCCCCTGATTGTGCATAATCAGAGTTGTGTCAATACTCTCTAGTCGCAGAAAAAACCCATTACCCCATAGGGGTGGGGGTTGCAATGATGACACCGGTAAAACCCATTGCAGTGGGGAGAGTGGCCAAGGTCAATGACCTAGCTCATGGTTTCAAGGTCATGATCTATTCCTGTCTTGTAGATCCACCAAACTAGCGCCAGTCATAAGGGAAAACCCATTACCACTTAGGGGGTTGCAACATCGGGAAAACCCATTACCGCATAGGGGGTTGTGACACATGCCTTGAAGGAGGGAGAGTGAGGGGAAGTAAAAGGGGTCTCAAGGCAAAGGAACCATTTATTACACACTACCCCAAACGGTCGTCAGGAGAGGTTCATGCTGCTTGTTCCGGGAAGTGAAAGGCAGTCCAACAGAGTCTTATGAGAGGGAGCCAATGTTCACTCTACGCTATGCTGCCGTCAGAAGATGTTCGTGCTCCGCGCTGGTGCCATAGGAGGAGCACACGACGCCGTGGACTGCACGCCAATAAATAAATAAAAAACTCCAACGCCTCATTCCAATCTTACGACAATAAACTCCCCCACACCAATAAAAAAAACTCCAACGCCTTTCCGAATCCTAATCAAACATAAAAAAACAAGTTTGGACAAGAATAAACCACTGAAAAGGGGTAAGGGAGAGGGAGAAAACCAATCAGAGAGTGACAACAACATTACGTAACAACCAATCAGAGAGAGACAACAACATTACGTAATCATCACAATACACACTATCTACACGTTGGGGTCAAAGGTCAAACTGGAAAAGGTGGGCCAGTTCGGTATTACTACCCCAATAGTGTAAATATGTGGATAGCCCAAATGGGTAGTATATCCTGAAGCTCGGGGAGATGAAGGTAGCCCTTAACCGAGAATCCCCTTTCTTTAAATCCTTTTTAATAATGATTCTTTATTACTTTTATCGACATTTTTTCCAAACCATATCGCCAATATATCATTGATAGTTAACAACAGTCATATATGTAAAATCTTTGACATTTATCTTACTTTTAGATTGAATTTACTACCGAAGGAAAAAAATTGTCACTGAGTAACAATTTTTGTGACATTTTATTGACAGAGGAAAAGGTAAAATAATATTAATATGCTATAACTCACCTTCCACGTGTTAAGTTACTATAGTCATAAACATGTTATAAAACACGCTTTGGAACACCTTAATTTGGATGGTCTATTATGAATAGTAAATTTAATTCTTAAATAATCTCACTACATTTATAACTTAAATACAAACATTATATTACCATATTGAACACACAAATGTACATTTTTTCAATGTTAGCTCTAAAATTGAATTTATTATTTTTATAACAGTATTAAAAGTAGCTCTACCTTCCATAAAATACCGTAACTACCTTTGGAAGAAAAATATAGTAAATCATAAAGTAGGGTTTTATAACATACGACCGACATTCCAAAATGTTAACGGTTATATCCATGGTGCTGTTTTAACGGTCGTATGTATATTAAATTAGAAAATTATTTTTCTTTACATTATTTTGAGGAAACATTTTATTTTTGCTTGAAAGATAACATTAATTAATGTTGATGCTTCAGAAATATTTTCCCCTTTGGCTATTACTTACGCGTTTTTTTATATTCCAGAATCAAAAGTTTATTAAATACATCAGATTATTAATTTTAATTTGATTACTCTATGATATATGTGCCTCTTTTTTAATAACAATAAAATTCAGACCAATATGTGCAAAATATAACAACGAAGAGGCGTATAGCCCGATTAGTAAGATAGTGAAGTGCTAACACAAATTCCTTAGAGTAAAATATTTGAGTAAATATTTATGAATATTCAAGTAAAATGTTTTAAGTAAGTTTTTACAAGGATTAAGATCAAATTATAACATCTGATGAAATATTAATTATATTGATAAAGCTTACTTGGTTAGTGGAAATTTCAGATAATTCGTAATTTCCGAAATTTGTAAATGTTAGAGCTGTAAAAGATTGAACACATGCAATATGTCATGGAACTAGGACATTTATAAAGATATTATACTACATGAGGAGTAAGGTGTGATTTTTTGTTACAAATACATTATATGATCTTTCTTACTAGATGGCACTAGAAACTTGAAAGTTCAAAGCCGCACTAAAAATAAATGGTACAATAAAACTTTCTAATATTGTGTTTTATGGCTTCAAAGATTATTTTCAATAATAGGTTTTGCGTAAAGTACCATAAAGTATGTTTTCCTCATAAAAGCAAACACATCATATTGTTGTTTATCACAATAATCATCCCTTATATTTAAATTTTATACCAAATTGTTCAAATAATTTTAACAAAATTTAAATTTAAAAAAATACTAGTGAACAACCCTAAAATTATTTGTTGTTTGTACAAATAAATACGTATTCTAATATATCATGAAAAACTATTCTGATATTCCAATTTTGAACTCAATCTTTATGGCCTATTTGAAAAAATATTCAAATTTTCTTCATATTGTCATAAGTAAACTATTCATAAGTTAATTTATTTCATATAAATAAAAACACATTCTTATTTATAATCTAAAACAGTCTACCAATACCAAATTTGAACTAAATTGCTAAGGTCATTTTATTAAATATTCAAAATAAAAAAGTAATTAGTAAACCACCAAAAATCTAGTTTCCTCCTCAAAAACCAGTGAACATCTTTATTTGTCATGTTCATGTCAAACACTACCCAGATATACATTTCATCCCAAATCGTTAAAGATATTTTCAAAATAATTTTAATTTTCAAAAATCACTCATCAGAAATCGACCTTTTATCGAACTTTGTCCCGAAACCAAGTAAACAGTGCTATTTGACATGTCAAATAATCCCAAGATATCCATTTGGAACAGAATCGTTATGGCCTTTTGTATATTTACACATTTTTGAAAAATCAGTCATCAATAAACTACCCACAGATGAATTTTTAACAAAAAGAAAAAACCAATCATTGTTAATTGTCATAACAAACAATTTTCAGATATACATTTAGATCAAAATCCTTACAGCTATTTTGAAAATATTTAGAATTTTCAAAAGTCTTCCTTTAGTAAATTATCCTTTAACCTTTTCCCCCCTGAACCATTTATACAGTGCTATTTGCCATGTCAATCTAATCCTGGATAAAAATTTTAAACAAAATTGTTAAAGACGTTTTTGAAAAATTTGTAAGTAAAACAATAGCTCATCGATAAACTATCATTAATTGAAGGGCTATGGCTAAAAAAAACTTGTCAAATAGGCCTATAAAATGTAAATATCAGATTTGAGAAAAACCCATCAAACAGTTTTGAATCCATGGCCAGTGACAGACAGATATTAAGATACAGAATTGTAAAATCCAATTTTCTATGTCCATGTTCATCAAATAAAAAGTAAATAATCGTTATAATTTCGAAATGGATTTTTTCACAATCACAATACCATCTCATAATGTAAAAAAGTACGCCCTCTAGCCCTAGTTTGAGCTAGTTTTATCCAGTCCACCTCATTACATCAGATCCCTATCTTGAGATAGTTTTATCCATTCAACCTCATCCCACCCTATCCCTATCTTGTACTGGTTCTATCCAGTCCCCCTCATTACATCCCATCCCTATCTTGAGCTAATTCTATACAGTTCACCTCATTATATCCTATCACTATCTTGAGCCAGCTCTATCCACTCCACCTCATAACATCCTATCCCTAACTTGAGAAAGTTCTATCCAGTCCACCTCCTACACCCTATTATTATTTATGTAATGAGGTGGCCTGGATAGAACCAGCTCAAGATAGGGGTAGGTGGCATATTTTTGTAAGTGCGGCTATGAACTTTCAATTTATTTATACTAAAAAGTAAATAGCCAAAGCAAGTTATTAAATTTACCTACAAATTAAAGGCTTTTCACCTTTATTTTCTACATAGGCCTAACACGTGTAACATAAATGTGTTAGATAGAAATCACTCCAACTTTTCAAATTCACCACTCACATTAACATCTCGTTACAAGAAAAGTAATGAAATGTCACAATATATAGAGATAGTAAAGTGATCCACAGCCAAACAAAGTCGTGAGGGCAAACATTATACAAAATGATAATGCGTAATATTTATCAAACACTAATGTAAAGATTATTTTTGAATGGTGAGGGTGGGTGAGGGGAGGTTTATTAAAAATATTCCCAATTCTTGAATAGGGTATCCTTTGGTGCCTACTTGATGGATAGTGTATACTTGATTCAATTAAACACTAGTCGTATGCACTTTCTAGGCCAACCATTTAGTAAAATGTCAGCTAACTTGGGAAGCATAGCAAACTTTTCACATTTGTATGTGCTTCGCGTCTTACTACCCGTCAGAGATTTGCACATATTTACACTAATCGGGTAGAGATGAGGAAGATAGAATAGTACCGTGCTCAACGTCTTACTATCCGTCCGGGATATCCACATATATACACTAATGTAGTATTGATGAGGAAGGTAGAATAGTAACGTGCTCTACGTCTTACTACCCATCCGGGATATCCACATATATTTACACTAATGGGGTAGAGATGAGGAAGGTGGAATAGTACCGTGCTCCACATCTTACTACCCGTCCGGGATAACCACATATTTACACTAATGTGGTAGAGATGAAGGTAGAATAGTACCGTGCGTCACGTCTTACTACCCGTCCGGGATACACACATATTTACACTAATGGGGTAGAGATGAGGAAGGTAGAATAGTACCGTGCTCCACGTCTTACTACCCGTCCGGGATATCTACATATTTACACTAATGGGGTAGAGATGAAGAAGGTAGAATAGTACCGTGCTCCACGTCTTACTGCCCGTCTGGGATATCCACATATATTTACACTAATATGGTAGTGATGAGGAAGGTAGAATAGTACTGTCATCCATGTCTTATTACATGTCCATTGGTGATGAGGAATAATTAGTTTTAGAATAAATGTACCGATACATATTTAGAGGCATAGAGGTAAACCATTTAGTAAAAAAGACCCTTAGCACTTCCTGTCACCAACAATCCGGAATGGATGAACCCGACATTTAGTCCTTGTGCTCACCTATGAGGACTACAAGCGACATAATTTACCCATCAATCGAAATATGGGTGGGTAAAATGTACTATTAGCCCCTTCCCTTTCCTTCTCTGACACTCTTCCACTGATGGCCTTTCACACATGACCTCAGTCTTTTGAATCTATCCAAATGTAAGATTACAATCATGTCTACGAAAGAGTTGCGAGCAAAGAATGAAACAAAGAAACAAAGAATCGAAAAAAAAAGAGAAAGAAAAAAAATCTTTTCACGACGTTTAAATCCAAACAAAAAAAAACTTTTCTCAATAAAAAAAAAGATAAGAAATACATGCTCCAGTATGTGGTTTACAGGCCGTGCCCATCTCGATAAAGTAAATGATGTTTCTCTTAGCTGTGTATAAGTCTAAAGCCCGGTCCACACGCAACGTTTTATTACTCAGTAATGACTGCACAATAAAAACTGTGTAAAAAACGTTGCTGTTCAGGATTGTCCACATAGTACAGTTTTCAGCAATGTTTTCCCCCAATCAGTTCTGCGAAATCCATAATGGAGAAAGTGTTAGTTTGGTAAAATGTTGCAATTTCTCCTGAAAAAAGAAGTCAAATTAAAGGTCTTAAGTGTACGCAACATTCAAGATATTTGAGACTTTGGCCACTGAAAAGACACAAGTTCAGGGGTGTCCTTAAGAAACGCACGTGGACATCAATCATCGTTGAACAATAAATAAAAAATTGCCATGTAAAAGAGGAAACAAATATTTTAAGTCTATGATCATTAATCCTGCAGCAAAATAGAATGAAAACTGAGCAACATGTGTAGAGAATATGGAGGAAGCGTCCACACTCACCGACAGGTCTGTGCAGGTCACCGATAAAAATACTGTCAAGCTCAGTTTTTCTTTGTCTACTGTCTTCAAGCGGGTCACATAATTTCAAAGTTTTCCTGTCCAGATGCAACATCTTGAACTGCATAGGCAGAAAGATGTATAAAATCTTGCCTGTGGAACAGGTTTGAGGTTTTGTACAACAACATATTTATCGGTGACCTACACAGACTTGTCGGTGCGTTTGGACGCTTGCTCCATCTTCTCTACACGTTTCTCAGTTTTACTTCTATTTTGGTGCAGGAACAATGGTCTAGGATTTCAAATACACTTTTTTTCCAAGCAATTTTTTATTGTTAGAGGTTGACTATTCCTAGTCACTGTTTTTACGTGAACTTTTACGGACACCTATGAATTGCTGTCTTTTCAGTAACCAAAGTCTAGACCATCTTTACTATCGCATACACTTAACAGGTTTAATTTGCCTTCTTTTTGCAAGAATTATTGCAAAAAATTATCAGAATAGCACTTTCTCCATAATAATAGGACATTCACTATGAGAGAAAAAAAACTGAATATAAATTCGTAAAAAAATAACCTTATGAAAAATATTTAAAAAAACCCATCACTTAACAGCTTTTTCCATGCTTAACCCCCTTATTCGTACAAGCCACCATCTTTCCCGCCTTACAAGAAAGACCCTAAAAAATATATAAAAAACAAAGAAGGTTTCGAAAACAAGTTTTATTTTAACTGCGTTGGATATTCGTCTCTAAAAATATTATTTTTACCATGAGACTAGACAAAGTGTCTCCTAATACATACGGCTTATTTTGATAGAAACTACTAGGTTTTGAGAACGTTATTTGCATACAAACTATTAATAAGGCACGTTATATTTTAAAGATATATTTTACTATGACTAATTTACACCTAACGATACACTTTTTTCCACCTTTAATATAAGGTATAGTGTTAGAACTGGTTATCAAACCATTAACTATCTTTTAAAGTGCTCTAGTAGTAGTACCCATCCACGCTTTCCATGTATTTACACTAATGAGGTAGAGATGAGGAAGGTAGAATAGTACCGTGCTCCACGTCTTACTACCCGTCCGGGATATGCACATATTTACACTATGGGGGTAGAGATGAGGAAGGTAGAATAGTACCGTGCTCCACGTCTTACTACCCGTCCGGGATATCCACATATTAACACTAATGGGGTAGAGATGAGGAAGGTAGAATAATACCGTGCTCCACGTCTTACTACCCGTCCGGGATATCTACATATTAACACTAATGGGGTAGAGATAAGGAAGGTAGAATATTAACTTGTTTAATTTCTTACTAATCGTCTGGTTTATCATTATATTTACACTATTGGACTAGGAATGTATAACAGTGATAACCGATTAGTGAAATATGAGGATGGCTCGCCTCCAGTCTTGGAATCCTCTAAATCCTCCTAGCAGCCATGTTTCCGAGTGTGAAACTTTCCCTTGCTGTGTTCCTCAAATTAGTCAATCTCCACAATTCTCGTCACGCCAGGCGTTCGGCAGTGCTGGAATAAAGCCACCCTTCCTTCCCGCAGGGGATGTTAACAGTCCTCTACACTTCACATTACGACGCGAAATTTGGCAGTAAGCGCCGAGGAGGGTTGGATTATGGACGCAGGGATGAAGGGACGCCTGGCGCCGTCTCTGAGTCTAGGGGTGGATGAATTCACGTTCGTTTGAGCCCCCTCCCCCCCCCAATCAATTCCCCCTATTCCCCTTATCTTCGCCTAAACAGACAAAACTGAGATCAAACTAGATATATGATGTCACATGCAAGTCATAATCAAAACTACTAGCCCTTCTCCTGTTTATTAGAAATGTTGATATAAATGCCATGCGCTTAGTACCATTCACTTGTTCTGGTTTTATTTATTCTACCTACTTCGTTGGTAAAATGGGTCTAAGGCGTCACTCTCGTAATAGACTAGACTGCCGATGATGGGAAAACATGGTTTCCAGTCCCGTTCGAGTGTACAGAGGGTGGTTTTTTAATTAATGGTTTTATCCTTTCCCTACATTCAAAGTTGGGTACACTTTCTCTAAAGTCTAAACTGAACCTTTCTCATCCTAATACACTAGCGTAATTAATAAATAAGCTATAGCTCAAACGGATAGTAAGACGCGTGGTTAAACTTACATATATACACTTCATGGTGTGAGACAACCAAAATTAGCGATGATGATGATGCCAACATTTGAGGATATAGGGTGTCATGTGGTCAGCACAATTAGCCCTTTGGTTTTTAGTCTCAGTTTTCAAGTAGTTGCTCATTTGTCCTCACGAGGCCGAGTTGACCTTTTTACAGACCCATTGCTTTCACAGAACCAATTTTGAATGAACCGGGGTTCGAACCCAGGACCTTGGGCCCCCCCGAATTTTTATCTAGGAACTTTGATCACGAGACCACAGATGCAGTATATACATATATTTATTATATTATACTACTATAAAGCCACATGGCTTCTAGCCTGTAACCGACGGGAAAATTCAAAAAAGTTAAAAAATTCAATGTTTAACCTCCGAAAAAAATTCAAAATGGCGTAGCAACTTTAAAGTCAGTGCGAACCTTACTTTGGAGGTATATTGTGGCTAAACGGTAAGACCTATCATAAAAGGGCTCTGGAATTTCATTAGTTTACATCCAGTTGCAAAGAAAACCCACTGCGGTTTTGGGGGCTTAGCCCCCAACGAGCAAAGATAGTATACACACACACCTAATTATAGTATAAAAACCTGTGAGCCCAACTAAATTAGTTTCCCATTTGAGCCATGTGCCCATAATGGCAAGTACTAATTTAAGAAAAAAACAAACGAAAAACCCCTAGAGCTCTTTACGATTCCCACTGTGTGTACCAAATTTTTGTGAAAATACGTCAATTAGATACAAATTAATAAGTTAGGACACAACATTTACGACGGACACAAAGATACTTAACATTCTATTCTCTCCGACATTTTAGCTAAAAGTTTACGCAATTAATAACTACCGTTAGTGTGTTGTCATCCATAAACCACGCAAGGCTTTTAGCTTGCCTTTTTTTACACCACTTGAACCCACCTCCCCCTTGCCCACCTTCACCCTGCCGCCCCAAGTAGACATTTAGCTTGACTCATCCCTCCTCTAACCTGTGTTACGTATTTTTTGGCATCAAGAGTGAATTTCGTTGTTTCATAGGGAAGCTTTCTTGACATTAAAAAGGGGGTTCAGATTCAATACAACTTGGAATCAAAAGCTATCTGTATGTGTTTACTAACACTTAAAACATGATCAGTGATCATATTTTTCAACATTAGAGTTGTGTGTCAACATTATAACTAGGTGTCGTCTTGTATTAAATATAGCACCACAATTGAGGCGTACTAAGTCTGACTACGAAACTAACCTTGAAGCTAACCCGGACGGTATGGATTGACATGGAGAGTACAGATTGACATGGACAGTACAGATTGACATGGACAGTATGGATTGACCTGGACAGTAAAGCTTGAACATGACAGTAGAGATTGAACAGGACAGTATAGATTGACCTAGACAATATAGATTGACCCGGGCAGTCCTGGATTGAACAGGCCGGTATAGATTGACCCGGGCAGTATGGATTGACCTGGACAGTCGGACATTATGGATTGACCTGGATAGTATAGATTTACCTGGGCAGTATAGATTGATTTGGGCAGTATAGATTGACCCGGATGGTCCTGGATTATCTTTCCTAAAATATGCTATCTCTATTTAACTGGTATCCTTCATTTACCCTTTGGTTCCACTATGATGTAGCTTATAATATAGCGACATAGTGTAATCCATCTAGGTAATATTGCTACCTTTCAAGGTAAACGGAGTATACCTGGTACTTTTTTTTTAACCAAACAAACGAGTAGTTGATTACTGAATACGAAATGAGGTGGAAATAGAAGATGAGGTGATATGTCTTTCTCTCGTTTCGTATCGCAGCGGGAAGGGTGTTTGTTGGTTCAACAACAAACAAAATAGCCTTAAAAACTCTCTCCAACTAATGGAATGCAAACAATGAAATTGGCCCTGGTATTGTACTTCAAAGCGAGGAGGAATCAACTACATACGAACGGACGAACGAGTATTTGTGTTGATAGCGGCAGGTAGGGATAGAAAGAGAGGGGTTAGGAAGTTGGGAAGGGGGGGGGGCATTGGTGTTGTTTGGATATGTTGTGTATGTCCTTTGATTGTGTTTTGTCGTTTGTTTGTATTATTCCGTGGTATTCCAAAGCCCCTTGTGAATGGGATCAATTGTACTCGCTTTGTGAAAGAGTGGCTTTAAGAACGGTAGAAACGTCACCATGCCTACTTGGTGAGTTCGAAGTTATTTTATGAGGAGGGTTGCATATGCACGTACCTAAGCACTCTAAGGGCTCGGTCAGACTGTGCGACTGGGTGGACAGATTGGCGAGCACGTGATTAGCAGAGAGCTCTCGATAGTTGTTGACAAGGAGGCAAAGGTTCGAATCTTGGCTCAGTGAACTGAGGCTGGTTTTTGACAAGTGATTTATTGTTGTGGTTTTCCCATCCTCTCTCAGAGCTAATAGTGATTCTTATTTGAAAAGGCCTACTTTGATTATAATACTGGAAGTATTTTAACATATTATATATATATATATATTTGACCTTTTCATAACTATCGATAGGTTTAGCACACTTGCTACTAATGGACTAATTTAATTGGTAAGATCATAAACCATACCTATATATTTGTATTGTGTATTGTAATACAAATTTCCCTCTGGTGATGCATTGTTTGAAAGGAGTGTCTCAGAGGGCATGGGGGGACCAGATTGATTGATTGATGTACTTCTCCAAGACATCATTCCTTGCTGCTGTGGGAAAAGTTTTGATTTCAGAAGCGTCATCACTTATGTTCGAAATTCCAAAACTGAGGAGGAACAACCTGTCAGGGTCGGTGTTATCTTCCAAACTTTTGCTAATTGCTTTCAATTGTTCGATGTACTGCATGTAAATGTTGTCATCTTTTGGCATTTTCTGGACACGCCCCTTTTTGGTGGGTGGTGGTCGTACTTCCCCCACATTAGATGCACTTGGACCAGCTTCTATCACCTCGGATACAGTTGTGTCTGTGTCCAAGCTTTTCTGTGTCTTATTAGTATTTTCCTCAGTCTCTCTCTCTATTGGTTCTGGCACATTTCCTGAAGACAATCGTTGTTGCAGATAGGTGTCTAGGAATTCCATCTCGTTGAAATATGTCCAGGATATTGTCTTCTTTCTAGCAGAACCTGATGGAAGTTCTTTCACCTTACGTTTCTCCCTCATGTAGTTACTCCTGAGATGATGCCATTTCTCTTTGACCATTTCCTCTGAAAGCAAGAAAATAGTTGTGAACGTACTCTAGAAATTTGTTTTTTGTTTTTTATAGATATTTGGCTACTGGTGAAACATTTATATCCCTAAGCTATGCATTCCGCATGGGGATATCAACAATCCATAACATAGTGACAGAAGTAAGCAAAGCTGTGTGGAGGGTTCTACAACCCAAGTTCATGACTGTACCAAGTACATGCACATGGAAGTGTATTGCAACTGATTTCTTTGAACAGTGGAATATGCCAAACTGTATAGGCAGCATCGATGGCAAACACTGCCACATCAAGTGTCCACCAAACGCTGGATCGCTTTACTACAATTATAAGAATTTCCATTCCATGGTATTGCTCGCAGTGGCAGACGCAAATTCTAACTTCATTCTAATTGACGTTGGGGCTTATGGACGACATAGTGACAGCACAATATTTGCCAATTCAACGCTGAGGAATGCATTTAAAAATGGGAGCTTAAATATTCCCCAGCCAGAGATAATACCGGGTACTGACACTGAGATGCCCTTCTATTTTGTGGGTGATGAGGCATTTCCCTTGAAAACTAACCTGATGAGACCATTTCCTCGAAAAGACCTAGAATTTGAAAAAGAGGATATTTAACTACAGATTATCACGTGCGAGAATTTCTGTTGAGTGTGCCTTTGGTATTCTCGCTAGGAAATTTGCTTTTTTTCAAAATGCTATAGAAACAAGTGTCGATCTTACTGAAAATACTATTAAGAGTTCGTGCGTTTTTCACAATTTCATTCGAAAGACTCAAAATGACAATGAAGAACAATTAGAGCGAGCTTTTCTCATTGAGAACGAAAACGTTCCTACATTGCTTGGTCTTAAATGCGCTAACGTAAGGGCTCCTGTTCTTACTTTGAGTCTTCGAGACATTTTGAAGGAATATTTTCTTACGGGTCAGAGAGCACTTGCTTGGCAAGGGGATATAGTGTAGTTCATGGTACATGGCATACATAATTGAATTATGCTTTTTTTATGTTCAGTATAGTGTTATAAAATTGGTTAAAGGTTCTCAGAATGGTTTTTACGTTGTCAATAGTATTTACTACAAATAAATAATTTAAGACTACTTTTTATAAAATAATAAATTATTCCTAGCGTACCAGAAAAATTAAGTTATTTTCAGTTCAATTAAGTTAAAAAAAAATTTTTTTCTATGTATTTACTATCAATTATTATGCATATAAGCCGAACGGCTATAAGATATGGTGCTTAAATAAACCATCAACTATTAGGTAATATTTCTAGATATTATAGTTCATTAATTTTATAAGTGACACAAATGGAATGAGGTACATTTTTGTTGGAAACCAACAACATGTGAACAGAGTGTACACTCAAAATTGAGAATATGCAGTTATTACAGAAGTGTATAGTTGAAACTAGGAATAGTATCATCTTAAGGACAACCGCCTAGCTTACGATTACATTCCTAGTCTTGAAACAATGACTTTTGTAATGCCCATGAAAATTCCAGTTAGGGATGAACGGCCGGTTAATGACCCGGAGTTCATGCAGGGACAAACTGACTGACTATCAGGACAGTTGTGTCCGGTACTTCATCAGAGGGTGTTGTCAAACTAAATACCTCTGCATGGTTCAGGAATATACTAGAGATGGTTAGTTTACCCAGGAACAGATACCATATTAAGTAGCATCGTTTGTAAATAATTGTATAACTCTTCTTAGTTTTTGTGATATGCACTGAAATATCTCTGAAAACATTCTTGATATTTCACTAGCTTAGTCCTCCTATGCATTGTTTAGATTATAGGTCACGACTAGAAAGACAGCCCAACTTCAAAACAAATAATTGTATTCATATTCTAAATAAAATAATAATTCTCATTCACTTTGTTATTCCAGCATCGAGAAGAGTTATTTCATGATATCGTTTTATAAGCAAATTTCATATTATCGTATGTCACGACAAAACACGGGGCTTTTATTATTCCTAATGCACAATGCTAATAAAAAATGTGTTCAACTTACCAGAAGACTTCATACGCTCTGCTATTTGTTTCCAAATAGCGGAAACTGCATTTCTATCCCGATGTTTGGGATGGGATGGGTTATAAATTGCAGGATTCTCCTGAACTAGAACAATGAGGTGTTCAGTGTCCATGCTGTTAGCCTCGGAAAGCACGTGGAAATACTAAACTTGACTCGGCTGGACTGATGAAATCTGTAATCTGCCGCATCATGGACTCTTGACTCGCCTAGACTCGGCTAGACTCGGGGTGACTCGACTCGCCGGTGTGAAAGGTTTTGGTCCACCATCGTGCTGTCAAATGCAATATGTACTTGTCTCAATTGATGAGTCAGACTCGACTCGACTCGACTCGGGACTCGTTGGTGTGAAACCAGCCTAAGGGTACGCGTATACCGAGCAGATTGCTAATCGTAGTATTTTAGTATTTAGCACCGCGTCTTACTACCCGTTCGGGTTATACGCAACGGGATTGCTAATCGAACTTCGTACCAGGCTAGAATAAACCAGTCTGCAAGGAGCATTCGTACAGCATTGTTTATTAAACTTCCTTTTATTATATTATTTAAAGATTTATAATTTTACTTTTAAAATATTTATTAAAACAGAAAAAAAAATCTTTGACATCAGTAGTGATGATAGTGATGACATGTCAGCAGCGGCAGATTTCTATGCATCATTCTGAAATCTGAGATATATGAGATGTATCGTATCGCCCTGGTGTGCAGCCCACCTAAGACTTATCAGCGTCCACAAGTCCACATCTAATGGACCACATGCATAAGATTTTTGCATTCTGTAGTCAGTGGTGGCTCGTAGCTAAAATTAGTGGGGGTACTGCTCCAGAAAATGTTTAGTCTTTGTTTTAAAATTGTGTAAAATTTATTCAGGAACTTGATAAAATCTTAACAAAAAACCCAAACAATTTTTTACTTACTTTAACTTAAATTGTTACAGTTCAAGCTTGATCTATTCATTTAAAAATGAAATACATTCTTCTTGTTTTAATTTGCGCAATAAGTTCTATAATTTTCTTCTTGTTCTCTGGATAGCAAAAATTTTTCTCCATTGAAAGTACTGATAGCGCATTTAGTCTTTCTGTTAAATAAAAGAACCGAAGCAAATGAATAAAATAAAATAGCTGGAAGCAGAATAATAATCTAATTCTACACTCTTCTACACTTTAACACATTCAAGAATATGTGACACGGTTTTTAAGCACAACACACCGCCGAGTAAAAAAAACTTCCTTCCGCCATCACGCCAGAGCCGGCACTGCGAGAGCAACAGTGCTTTCTCTACCTGGAAGTCCCACCTTCCTCCCCACCCCACCTATGTGCGCATGCGCACAACAGTCAAACACCACGCCACTGGTACTGTGAAGCACACAGTTCCATACAAAAATTTTGTATCTTTTTCATAAACTGGGGGATGATTACTGAAGTACTGACATTAAGCTTAAGGAATATATATTGTACTAAAAAAATAAATAAAGAATTAAAGAAAAACGGACTCATTATTTTAAATGTTATCGATAATATCAAGTAGAAATAGGGGGTGCTGCAGTTACGCAGTGCCCATACACGAGCCACCACTGTTTTCTGTAAATTATTTTTAATGAGACCGTTTTCACCTATTCACATCGTAAACATCTGGACATTGGCAATACTGATAAAAATTCCGGGATACAGTTTGAAACCCGATCCTTGCAGATTACGTCATCTGGAATGCTGAGTAGTACACGTACTACGCACCACTCGCATTCAGAACTACCGGCTTTATTCTTTTATTTTAAGACGTGTATTAATCACAACTTGTGAATGTGGGGAATGCCAGGCCTCCACTGTGGTTCGGATCCAACGTTAAACTGTAGGTCCTCCATTTCATCTCACAATCACACATTACACATTAGCGTAAGTGCGTATAACCCAAACGGGTAGTAAGACGTAGTGCTAATAATAATAATCTTTTTATTTTGAAAAGGGTCAGTGCAGTTCACTGTTAAGTTCAGTTCAAATTGATTTAGTTCATTGAAATGAGCAGTAGCCTGTAGTTCAGTAGTTCGTGACCAACATACAGCTTACAGTTTAGTCCTCCACCAGTTCACGAACTACCGTGTATGAGTTATAACCACCACCACTCCCCCCC
>CABEEJ010000341.1:31998-47795 GCA_901482245.1 Timema douglasi
CCCCCCCCCCCCTCACATCACTAGTTACATAGTAAAGATCTGCCGTCTGGGGAAAGTTTTTAAGGTTTATTTAAGTGTGCTCACATATAAAATCTATAACTTTCTTATTTTTCGAACAATAACTGTGATAAGTTTAAAAATAAATAAAATGTACGAAAATATAATAAAAAACATATTTTTGATCAGAGAAAATTATACTTTAGAATCAAATTCGATTAGTTACAACAGACTCAGCTGTTAGATTAATAACTTTGTGGAGTACAGCGAGAATATTTGCTTCTGGTAGTCTAGTCTATATCCTAACGACAACCCGTACCACTGATGTCATATATATTAGGATACATGAAAGATGACACAATATAACCGAAGGATGGATGTTGGAAATCACCCCCTTTGGAAATCCGAATACAGTGGACGCAATAAACTAAATAAATCTGATTCGTACGATGCATGTGGTCCGTCCAATGCAGTCTAGTGTACGCTTACCTTTAGACGCTCATGTAGGAAAAAGAGAGAGGGAATGATGAGTAGTCCACGCTAGAAGCCTCTTGTATATATGGAGCCCTTCCCCTCTTCCACTGACGCATATAAACACATTATAAATAAAGGTAGGCCTTAACATATATTTAAACTATAATATCGTAGGGATTATAAAGGTAAAATGTTAAGGGGAAATGTACCCACATAACATTTCTATGGAAGTAGAGCTGGGAAAAATTTAATGAGAAAACCTTCACACTACACCTGAGCTGGATTTGAACCTCTAATCTTACCATCACCGGCAAACCAGAGTAATTGAGCTTGTCATTTAGACCCAGTACCCATAGTACGATTTAGCTAATTCAAGGGCTAGGTACAGTCGACTAGAAATGTTTGCTTGTTGACCCTAACTGATTCATTTACAAGCTCCTTTGGCCCTTTTGTACACACAGGAAGTTCAAACAAAGATTGTTTGTTGTTTTATTGGTTTATTGCTTTAATCAACGTAATAAATGTTCCAACATACTTATTGCTCCTGGCATCTAAATATCTATTAATCCCACTCAAAAAGGAATACACATTTTGATGTGATCGTAACAGAGGTTACAGCATGTTAATTGGATCAAACATTTTCTTATAAACCTGACCATCCCAATTTTTTATTTATTGTTTATTTGTGTTTTAATGCCAACACTTTTATTACATTAATTACATTAAACGGTACAGTGCATCATTTGGATACCCAAATGATTTCGCTTTGTTGGGCAATAATAGAAAGGGAGCCTTTAGAAGGAATTGAGAAATTTTATTAAAGGTTAATTATTAGGAAATCGGTTTAGAGGTGAACGCTGAAAAGACTACTTATATGATCACACAAATTGGCGACGATAATTTAGAAATTACTACGAACAACATCTCATTTGACAGGGTTAATTAGCTTAAATATTTAGAAATCATTTTAAATAGCAATTACGATATTAGATTGGAAATTAGTAAACATAATACAGTCAAAAAATGCATGCTTTTACTCGGTCAGTTAGTTGTTGACATCTCACCTGCTTTCAAGGAACGTAAAACTCAGAATATACAAAACAATAATTTCATCGGTTATTCCATTTGATTGTGAAACGTGGTTTCTTACCTTACATGACGAAAACCAATTTAAGGTGTTCAAAAACAAGGTACTTAGGAAGATATATTGTCTAAAAAGGGATGACGCTACTGGGGAGGGGAAAAGGTTACATATCTTGTATTCATCTCAACTCAAGACATTATTAGGATAATCAAATCTAAATATTACGGTGGGCAGAACATGCAGCGTGAATAGGAGAATCTAGAACCGTGTTCAGGGTGGTGACAGGAAAAACCAATGGGAAGAGAACTTTGATAAGACAGACGCAGATGGGCGAGTAATAGTAGAATGGATCTGAAAGAGATAGGGTGTAATGAGGTGGACTGGATTGAACTAGATCAAGATATAGATAGGGTTAATGAGGTGGAATGGATAAAGATAGCTCAATATAGAGTTAGTTAGCGTACTTTTGTAAGTGAGGCAATGTACTTTCGAGTTCCTAATGCCATAGAGTAAGTAAGTTTGTAGTAACATATTATTAAAGAATCCTCTAAAAAATTGTTTCTATGATATAATGTAAAATATCTTGAGCTTTGCTTTTCTGCGCTTCAACATCAGCTTGAGAACTAATCAAACTTCAAAACCAACTGAATAAATCAGTGCGCATGTACCTACAAAGCAAGATACCAGCAGACAGCTACATCTACAGTTGTGAAATTATTTTGAATAATTGGTTGAATGTAAAGCGTGTGAGTCGTTCTCGATTTTAGTTGATTTGTTCCACGAGATGGATAATGGACAATGGATGGAGATGGATAAAATATCCATCGTGTGAATATTATGAAAGATCATGAACTACAAAAAAAATATATTGATAAATACTTTTTATAGGGTCTATTGCAAAGCAATATGAGCCAATAAACATTTCATCTTGCGTGTGAATTGCTCCACTACTCTAGAATAGTATGCTCTAAATTTTTGGCAAACGTGATATTCAAGCTTTAGTCCATGTGTCTACCCATGCAAATTTGTTTATCACTTTTAATATAGATTGCTATTATTATTAATAATAGTAGGTGACCTGGTGGTCTAGGGGTAAGGTGTCGGGCATCTGTGCTGCGGGTCTGGGGTTCAATCCTCGGTCCCGGCACAGAATTATCTAATTACCAAACCCTTCCTTCACCTCTGACAAGACGTGTATTAATCACAACTTGTAAATGTGAGGAATGCCAGGCCTCCACCATGGTTCGGATTCCACGTTAAACTGTAGGTCCTCCATTTCATCTCACAATCACCACTACCATTACACATTAGATTTATAGTGTGTCATCTAATGCCATTATGCTCATGACAAATATTCAACAAATGTTTATATTACCAGGTGAATAAAATTAAACTATATGTTTTGACTGGATTAATATTTTATTTATTTTGACCAGAAAAAGTTTTGCTATAAAAACTGCCAAAACACTGGCCTTTTCTCGCGTCCCCTGCATCCTCACCTTGACTATCTCAAATGATAGAAATAACAAATATTATAGATATCATTATTATAAGGCTCCACCTTGTCATTACAACCACTTCTTGATCCATGTCTTTGTAGCTCTTACATTTAATTGTTGCCATCGTTTCGTCTAATTTCTTCTTTGTTTTCCTTTCCTTTCCCACTTTTCCAAGGATTTTACCCTCCATGATATTCACACGACTATTTCTAAAAATAAACCCAATTAACTTTCTTTTTCTATTTTCCATCACTCTAGTTCCTTTCTTCCTTAACTTCTAAAAAAAACAAATTTTGAGTTCCTTTCTTTCAAGCTTGTTCTTATCATCCTTCTTCATTTCCCTCAGAATCTAGTCGAGCTATTTCCTGTTTTGTTAATGTTCATCTTTAACTGATATGCCAAGACTGTCAGGGGGGGATTGGGGGTTTAAACCCCCCACCCTCTCCTCCGAGATGTTATGAACAAGAATATATGGCTTTATTTATGATTAAAGCAATATCAAAATTAAGTTACAAGTACAAATTGGGGGACTTTTTTTACCATAAAAAGCACTTCAGATAACGTCTATAGGTGTTTAATATTTAGAGTTGTTTTCCAGCCTACGGCAGTTATGGTGTTGTGTTTCCATAAAAAAAACTTCAGATGGCTTCTATGGGTGTTTAAATATGTAGATTTGTCTTAGCATCCGGCAGTTAGCGAGCTACGTTGTGATTAAAAAAAACACTTTAGATAGTTTCTAGAGGTGTTTAATATTTAGAATTGGTCTTAGCCTCCAGCAGTTAGGGGGTTATGTTGCGATAAAAAACACTTTAAATATCTTCTATAGGTGTTTAATATTAATAGTTTTTCCCAGTCCTCGGCAGTTAGGTAACTATATTGCCATACAAAAATGCATATAGTTTCTAGAACTGTTTATCATTTAGAATTTCTTTCTAGCCTTCAGCAATTGGGGGATGTTCCCACCAACCCCCCCCCNCCCCTGAAATTATTGGCTGGCTACGACCCTGTACATTCCCGACAAGTATTGTACCCGGGCTGAATTGCTTTTGGGCGCCCCCTCATATAACTGTGGGATGATAGGTATATATGAAAATAATCCCCAAACGTAACAACTCCAAGCCTAACGTAACCTGGGACTTGATAGGAAAATAATCTAAAGGGAAATTCCACAAATGGTAATCATACTCCAAAAGTTTCATTGCGAGATTTTACGAAAAAATTTAGGATTGCAAATAAAATTATTAGAACATATTATGTAGACAATGTTCTCTCATTTATTTTTTATCGGAACAAATGCATTGATATAATTAACGGTTTACGAGATAATTGATTAAAACTGATTTAGGGCACCATTTTTCTAGATGACCGATGTGAAAGAACTTTTCAAGAGTGGTTACGTTAGCTGAGGAGTTAGAGGTTTGGGGATTAGTTTAATATCATGCATGCCCAGATTACGTTAGCTGAGGAGTTAGAGGTTTGGAGATTAGTTTAATATCATGCATGCCCATGTTACGTTAGCTGAGGAGTTAGAGGTTTGGGGATTAGTTTCATATCATGCATGCCCAGGCTACGTTAGACTAGGTTGGTGATCTGTTTGGTGCCCCACTCGAGCTCTCACCCTGGGCAGTCACCCCTGTCTGTACACATGTTCATATGACTGTCATCAAGAAGGTGTTTCTAATTATTAGTAAAGGCCTTTTTGGCTAAAGCGAGTATATTGTATATTATATTGTATGATATATAAAATGATAAAATACCATTTAATTACAAATATATATAAATTTCTAAATTTTATTGGTTTGGTTACTGAAATTTAACTCTAATTAATAGAAAAACAACTTATTTTATTAGCTAAGCCATAAATAAATCCACTTTTTCAACACTTTTTTTTTCAGTTGAAATAACTTATTTTCTTTGATCGGTTGTATACAGTTGTTTGGTCCTTGGCCAAAAAAGTAAATAAAAATAAAGTTGGGCGTTGTCAGAATTGTTAAAAAACACTTTCTATCATTCTTAATAGCAGTTAATTGGTTGGGAGCAGAGGTTTTTTCTCCCCCTCCATTGCCATCTCAATTAATAACGATTGAGGCTTGCGGTATTATTATCTAGCATCGTTCTAGCGTATTAGGTTGAGTTAGACAGGCTGCATATTTAACGCATCACAAGGCAGCACAGCCCACTGGAGAGGACATAGACATAGTGACATAGGAATAGGTCTTGGTACAATGACCTCATATTGACGTCAATCCAGGCATAGCCTTGAAAGAAGGATGGTGACAATTCTCTCTCGCTCATTGGATTTGGAGTCCGAATCAGATGACGATTGGCTACATTTTACTAAGGTAATTAGTTGCTATATGGAAAGATAAACTAGAGTAAGAAGTATTATTATTATTATTATTTTAGCACCGCGTCTTACTACCCGTTCGGGTTATACGCTTTAAGTACTAGTTACGCGTGTACTGGCGGCCGGGGTTCAATCCCAGGTCCCGGCACAGATTTATTTGATTACCAAACCCTTCCTTCACCTCTGACAAGACATCTTGTGAATGTGGGGAATGCCAGGCTTCCACCGTGGTTTGGATTCCACGTTAAACTGTAGGTCCTCCATTTAATCTCACAATCACCCTACCATTACACATTAGCGTAAGTGCGTATAACCCGAACGGGTAGTAAGACGCGGTTCTAATAATAATAATAATAATAATAATAATAATAATACTAGTTACGCTAATGGATAAGAATTGGGAAGGTTGAATTAGAGGATGTGAACCCGCATTTGCGTGGAGGGAGAGTGGAAAACCATTTAGGACACCCCCCCTCCCCCCAGCTCACCCGACCGAGATTCGAACCTCGATCTCCCCGTCCTCAGCAGTCGAGCAGTTCAACACGACCAAGTAAGAGGTAAATTTTTAAAGAAAACAAATTTTCTTTCATGTAGCTCGTTTTAAGTATAGAATTTTCTGAACATGAATTTAAGGGCCAGTTTCATAGTCAAGTTTAGTACGCCTCAAGTGCGGCGCTACACTAAGTACATGACGACACCTACCTAAACCAGAATGGAATGGGCCAGTTTACTATGCGAGAACGGCCCATTCCAATCGAGTTTAGGTAGGTGTCGTCTTGTATTTAGTGTAGCGCCGCACTTGAGGCGTACTAAACTTGACTATTAAACTGACCCTAAGAGTTATTTTCTTTTATCTAACATACATTTTGATGAAATTCACGATTTAATTGAACTCGATATTATTAGTATAATTATTATTAGCAACGTGCCTTACTATCCGTTCGGGTTATACGCACTTACGCTAATGTGTAGTGGTAGGGTGATTGTGAGATGAAATGGAGGACCTACAGTTTAAAGTGGGATCCGAACCACGGTGGAGGCCTGGCATTCCCCACATTCACAAGTTGTGATTAATACACATCTTGTCAGAAGTGAAGGAAGGGTTTGGCAATCAGATAAATCTGTACCGAGACCAAGGATTGAACCCCGGACCCCCAGCACAGAAGTCCAACACCTTACCCCAAACCACCAGGTCACCCCATCTCATAATCACCCCTACCATTACACATTAGCGTAAGTGCGTATAACCCGAACGGGTAGTAAGACGCGGTACTAATAATAATAATAATAATAATAATAATAATAATAATAATAATAATAATAATATCTTCACATGGTGATAGCAATAGTTGTTGAATATTTGTCAAGGCTGTACTTGAATTTTATGAAAACATTCTCTCTTCATTCAAAAAGTTTGTAATCTGATGCCGCTATGTTTATGACTGATATTTAACAATAGTTGACATCACAATGTGAAGAAAATCAAACTAATGTTTCTATTGAAGAAATATCTTATTTAATTTTAGCAACAAAAAAAAGTTTTCCTATAAATCTGTAAAATCACTGGGCTTTTCTCACGTTCCCTACATCCCCACCTTAAGACTGGTCCACACGCAAGGCTTTGTACAAAAATATGTCTGCGCAATTCAAGACTTTGCAGACAAGACGTTGTGTGTAGAGGGGAAAATTGTTCAATTATATGAACTGCGTGGAGACAGTACACAAAGACGAAAAACTTAGGCCAACAGCTTCTTCATCGGTGAACTGCACTGAATTTTCGTTGAGTGTGGGCCCTCCCTTACGTCTTCTTTACATATGTTGCTTATAGTACGGCAGCTTAGCATGAAAATGTGGACTCACCGGACCAAAGCAACAAACTTTCAACGTGCTACATAGAGTCATAGCTTTCAATTTTTGATAGGAACCACCTCCTTCGGCAGCCATCTTGAATTTTATCGTGGCCATCTTGAAACATATGTATATTACCAATATTTCGGCTTCTAGAGCACTTAGGATCACAATATTGGTGTGTAAATCTACATTTTAGGTATCAAGGAATACAACTAGACTAGTTTTAAATGTGTCAGATGATCTATTTATTCACCATATAATATTTTATTGGTGTACCTATGTATAATTTAGAAACCATTCACCAATTTCTTGTTTTGAAGATTATACATCTACTAAATAAATACTAAAAGACATGCATCTTTGTATATTCTTATACGAAATATGGCATATTATATTAAAGATGCCATTGTTTATGCCGTATCCAAACATTGACATCCGCAGAGCTCTGTGCAATTCTAACCTGCCTTTCTTCATGCATACCCACCACCAGATACAAAATGGCTCTTACAGTTCACTACAAGTCTTTGAGACAACAGGTAACATGTTCCATACAGGGACCCAGGATACACAGTCTCCATTCAGAATCAAGCCCCAATCTTCTGGATTAAAAAACGTAAAAGAGGGTGAAAAAATTAAATAGCTGCTATAAATATAGCACTTTATTAAACATAAGCCCACTTCAGTGGCCGAATGGTCTAAAGCGCTACTCTCGTGTTAGACTAGACTGCTGACGATGGGTAGATCATGGTTCGGATCTCGGCCGGTTATAGCCTACTGCAAGTGGTTTTTCCAAAAATTGTTTTCCACTCTCCCTCCACGCAAATGTGTGAACATATCCTAGAAATATAACCTTCCTCATCCCTAAATTTATAAGCGTTTTAACTCGTACGGTTAATAAGACACGATTCTTTTTTTTTTAAATCAAGTAAAATTTACGTTATACATTTTTAAAAATTAATCAAATGAAGCTCTTTTTTTTAAAAAAAAACTGCAAGTTCTGAGAGCAACAACCTTTTGATCTTTGGCTTCACGACGAATGGGAGTGAGAGTTAAAAGAGAGCTTCTGGGAGCTGGCAGTTCCACGCTTGGTCAAGCAATTGCTTGGCATGCGTAAAGACAGTTAAACCGGCAGCGACTTTATGGACCTAAACACGCGCCGTTATAGGCGCATAGAATCTGAGCCAAGGCGTTAAGGTCTAGATTGGCTTAACAAGTCAGCACACGGCACAGATAACTTGTATAATAATGTTTTTTTACGAATCTGAGCACTGATCACGTATGTAAAGACTGTTTCGTAGAGGTCAAGCTGGTGTGGGGAGGATCTCTACAGATGATAAGTAGCAAAAAATGGCCGAAGGGGCTCCCTCCATTTATTTTCAAGACTTCATATTTGCATGCAAAGAGAGATAATATGAATGGCATGAGGTCGGATAATGTTCTGCTCCAATTGTTACAACACGTATTACCTTGGAGGTTATTATATAGGAAACGTGCTGAGATAAAATGTAAGCGCCATCTGGAGAACGCATCTTTAACGAGGTACCACCAGTGAGAACATTTCCATTAACCACTTTTTGTTGCTAAATAAATAATATAGAATTCCGCTTCGGTGTCCACATGGTCCAGGGTGTCAATCTTGAGGTAGACTGGACTGCCGATGTTGGGAGGTAGAGGTTCGAATCTCGGTCAGATGTACTGAGGGTGGTTTTTCCAAAAGGATTTTCCACTCTCCTTCCACGTGAATGTGGGTACTCTTCTTCTAAATATAACCTTCCTCTTCTCTAAAATAATAATAATAATTTAACATGGATAGGAAACTAAACACGAGAATGCTATACAAACAGAGAACTGAGTCAGCAAACAGCTCTCATGAGGTGAGTAACCAAAAGGAACCTAAACATGAGAATGCTATACAGACAGAGAGAGAACTGAGTCAGCAAACAGCTCTCATGAGGTGAGTAACCAAAAGGAACCTAAACACGAGAATGCTATACAAACAGAGAACTGAGTCAGCAAACAGCTCTCATGAGGTGAGTAACCAAAAGGAACCTAAACACGAGAATGCTATACAGACAGAGAACTGAGTCAGCAAACAGCTCTCATGAGGTGAGTAACCAAAAGGAACCTAAACACGAGAATGCTATACAGACAGAGAACTGAGTCAGCAAACAGCTCTCATGAGGTAAGTAACCAAAAGGAACCTAAACACGAGAATGCTATACAGACAGAGAACATTGAGTCAGCAAACAGCTCTCATGAGGTGAGTAACCAAAAGGAACCTAAACATGAGAATGCTATACAGACAGAGAATATTGAGTCAGCAAACAGCTCTCATGAGGTGAGTAACCAAAAGGAACCTAAACATGAGAATGCTATACAGACAGAGAATAGAGTCAGCAAACAGCTCTCATGAGGTAAGTAACCAAAAGGAACCTAAACACGAGAATGCTATACAGACAGAGAACATTGAGTCAGCAAACAGCTCTCATGAGGTGAGTAACCAAAAGGAACCTAAACATGAGAATGCTATACAGACAGAGAATATTGAGTCAGCAAACAGCTCTCATGAGGTGAGTAACCAAAAGGAACCTAAACATGAGAATGCTATACAGACAGAGAACTGAGTCAGCAAACAGCTCTCATGAGGTAAGTAACCAAAAGGAACCTAAACACGAGAATGCTATACAGACAGAGAACATTGAGTCAGCAAACAGCTCTCATGAGGTGAGTAACCAAAAGGAACCTAAACATGAGAATGCTATACAGACAGAGAACTGAGTCAGCAAACAGCTCTCATGAGGTAAGTAACCAAAAGGAACCTAAACACGAGAATGCTATACAGACAGAGAACATTGAGTCAGCAAACAGCTCTCATGAGGTGAGTAACCAAAAGGAACCTAAACATGAGAATGCTATACAGACAGAGAACTGAGTCAGCAAACAGCTCTCATGAGGTGAGTAACCAAAAGGAACCTAAACACGAGAATGCTATACAGACAGAGAACTGAGTCAGCAATCAACTGTCACAGTGTAATAACAAAAAGGAACTTAAAGAGTAACTTGACTGCCTTTATCATTTTAACCACTTACATTTCCATTTAAATTTTTAACCTTCTTATAATAATTATTATAACTTTATAAAGGAAATATAAAGCTATAGCTTCAGCAAGTATTGCAACCCCACCTGAAATATGCCGCAAAACCGAAGGGTTCAGGGATCACTGGTTTAATGTATATCTTTCCATTAATAGAAATCAAAATATTTATACCATGTTTTATGGTAATGTTGAAATATTGTTTATGTTAATTTTTTTTATTACCGCATACGTACGCAAACGCATTAATTACGCTAGTGAGTTAAGGATGAGGAAGGTTGAATAGAGGAAGTATACTCGCATTTGCGTGAAGGAAGAGTGGAAAACTATTTAGGAAAAACCTCCTCAGTACAACCGACCAAGATTCTATAAACCTCGACCTCCCTGTAATCGACAGTCTAGGCTAACATTAGAGTGACGCCTTAGATCATGCGACCACCAAAGCAGGTAAAATAATTTAAAAAATAACATAGCTATCTTGCTTCCGTCTATCATATATCATTTGGGGATTTGAGCTTGTATTATATTAAACATATAATATATACTAAATTTGAAAGCAATATTTATGAAAGTGATTAATTTACAATAAGAAAACCAATCCTTGCAGTTAATTTTAGAATCCAATAAATGTGGTAAACTGGTATTTATTTTACAAATATTTTTGTTGTTTTTATGATAAAAAAAATTCGTTTCATTTTTCAATTCTATATTGAATTTATCTATTATACAGACTCACTTTTTCCTTTTTATCTAACAATCATCGAGCTGTTTCATATGGATGTCAAAACGGAATGTTTTGTTTTCAACCGAATGCCATTGAAATGAAGCTGATTGCTACTCTGACCAAATCAAAAGGGAAACGGCGCAAAAGTCCGATAAAAACGTATCCCCGCGTATGTAAGGGAGGGGAAGAGGAAGCCATTATCATGGCTCTCGCCATAACTGGTATTGAACAAGAGAGATATCCAGTTTTATACGTGATCCCGCCGGCGAGACTTTCATTCGCTCGGAAATAAAATGGGGTACAACCATTGGGCGGGAGGAAAGGACATTCAGGAGATGAAATTAGATGCTCTGTTTGATAATTGACGTTTCACCTTTTTCTTTTTGAAATTTACTTGTTTATTTGGAGTCAATTATTATTATTATTAAATAGTTTGTTGGTTCAAAGAAATTATAGAAATTGGTGTTTATTTAATAATAATAATATATAGCACCGCGTCTTACTACACGTTCGTGTTATACGCTTTAAGTACTAATTACACTAATGGATTAGGAATTGGGAAGGTTGAAAGAGTAAGTGAACCCGTATTTGCTTGGGGGGACTGTGGAAAAGCATTTAGGAAAAGCCACCCCCGGTTCACCCGACCGAGATTCGAACCTCGTCCTCCCCGTCCTCCCCGTCCTCAGCAGTCGAGCTCAACCCTACAAGTGCGTTTGCCAACTACGCCACCGAGGCGGATGTTTATTTAATAACTGGTTTTGAAGTGATAAGTTATAAAAAGTCAATTAATAGATAATAAATTTTTTCACTTTAATTTTTTGCCTTTTAAAAAAAATACTGAATTACTGATAATATTATTAATTTTCTTAGAAAAAATATTATTTTGCCTCTAAGTTTTAAAAATTGGAAAACATTGGAGGTTAGGTGAATAAAAATGCAACTTCCTGTTTTGTCTGGTACTATTTGCCATTTGAAGGGTGGTATAAGTTTAAATCCTGATTGTGGTGTTATTTTTATAAATGGTTCCCCACTCTTCTACCAGGAAAAAGGTTGTATAGTTCATCTGAATTCTACCTTCTAATACTTATCGTATAAGTTGAAATATATCGACAAACTAGACGGGTAGTAAGATGTGGAGCACGGTACTATTCTACCTTCCTCATCACTACCCCATTAGTGTAAATATGTGGATATCCCGGACGGGTAAGTAAGACGTGGAGCACGGTACTACTCTACCTTCCTCATCTCTACCACATTAGTGTAGATATGTGGATATCCCGGACGGGTAGTAAGACGTGGAGCACAGTACTACTCTACCTTCCTCATCACTACCATTAGTGTAAATATGTGGGTATCCCGGACGGGTAGTAAGACGTGGAGCACGGTAATATTCTATCTTCCTCATTACTACACCATTAGTGTAAATATGTGAGTATCTTGGACGGGTAGTAAGACTTGGAGCATGGTACTATTCTACCTTCCTCAACACTACCTCATTAGTGTGAATATGTGGATATCTCGGACGGGTAGTAAGTCGTGGAGCACGGTAATATTCTACCTTCCTCATTACTACACCATTAGTGTAAATATGTGAGTATCTCGGACGGGTAGTAAGACTTGGAGCATGGTACTATTCTACCTTCCTCAACACTACCTCATTATTATAAATATGTGGATATCCTGGACGGGTAGTAAGACGTGGAGCACGGTACTATTCTACCTTCCTCATTACTACCCCATTAGTGTAAATATGTGGATATCCCGGACGGGTAGTAAGACGTGGAGCACGTTACTATTCTACCTTCCTCGTTACTACCTCATTAATGTATTATTATTATTTTTTATTATTATTATTATTAGCACCGCGTCTTACTATCCGTTCGGGTTATACGCACTTACGCTAATGTATAATGGTAGGGTGATTGTGAGATGAAATGAAGGACGTACAGTTTAACGTGGAATCCGAACCACGGTGGAGGCCTGGCATTCCCCACAATTCCCAAGATGTCTTGTCAGAAGTGAAGTAAGGATTTGGTAATCCTCATTAGTGTAAATCTGTGGATATACCGGAGGGTAGTAAGACGTGGAGCATGGTACTATTCTACCTTCCTCATCTCTACCATATCAGTGTAAATATGGGGATGTCCCAGACGGGTAGTAAGACGTGGAGCACGGTACTATTCTACCTTCCTCAGCACTACCCCATTAGTGTAAATCTGTGGATATCCCGGACGGGTAGTAAGACGTGGAGCATGGTAATATTCTACTTTCCTCATTACTACACCATTAGTGTACATTAGTGTAAATATGTGGACCTACTCGACAGGTGAGGATAGAAGTGAACGAGATTTAAATATTTTTTTACACTCTTGGTTAAGTTAAAAAAGTGTTTTGACCAAAATAAATAATATACGGCTTCAGTAGAAACATCTTTACTTTCACCCTACCCGTCTAAGAGAAAATTATTTTTATCAACATATAAATCGAGCTCCATATCTTGAATAAATATCAAGGTTTCATGAGCCACCGAAACTGAAAAAGTTGTTTGTCTCTATGTCTGTCTATCTGTCTGTATCTCGGACTAGAGCCGAAACAATTTTACCAATCGGCCTAAACCTAGATATAAAGGGTTTTCATAAAGCCCCCAAAGAATTTTTGGAATCCGATATTTCACTCTGAAATTAAAATAAAGTTAATTCTAACAATTTTGTTTACATTTTGAATTTAGACAATGATTACATTACAAACAAAATGACAATTTTCATTTTTCCATGAAAATGACTGAGTGAACTAAACCTAAGCAATATATTCCAATTATGATAATATCTCCACATCTGTTTGATATTAGAAATCCTTATCATTGTAAAGATTGAAGAGTGATGTTTTGCTGGTGAAGCCCCACGTTGTCGAGTCAAGTTGAAGAGTGATGTTTTGCTGGTGAAGCCCCACGTTGTCGAGTCAAGTTGAAGAGTGATGTTTTAGTGGTGAAGACTCACGTTGTCGAGTCAAGTTTAAGAGTGATGTTTTAGTGGTGAAGCCCCACGTTGTCGAGTCAAGTTGAAGAGTGATGTTTTAGTGGTGAAGCCCCACGTTGTCGAGTCAAGTTGAAGAGTGATGTTTTAGTGGTGAAGCCCCACGTACTATAATATTTAAACCTTAAAAACATTGACTTGATTTTTAAAATAACTTTTATATTTTTACTATTCTAGCATACTACAACGAAATTTTTTAATTTAAATCCTGGCAGAAAGATTCCTACAGGACATTTTCGTGACTAAGACAAAATATTCTGAGTCGTAGACTATTTATTGTAAATATTTCTACAAAAATCTACTTCATTATCAAACCAATAATGAAATGACATTGTAAGACTACTTTTAGAATTGTTTAAGTTTTTTTTTGTTTCAATGTCTTATCTTTATAACTCTTCGAATAAAACGTAAATACATTTACATGGGAAATCCCATATTTACTCGTTGAGATGTCACAGGTAGGCAGCGTCCTTAAAAAGATTTTTCAATAAGCCCCGCTATTCTTATGACAAATATTTGAAAACTGTGGAAATTTATGTTATAAGGAAATTAAACCAAACGTATTAACGGAACAATGTTTAATTTATTTTGGCAAACTAATCCTTTTTGTCATAAAAACGGAAAATTTACTAATCTTAGCTCACGTGCCCTTCCAACCCACCTAAATTAAAATTTTAATATTCTACCCCTCCCCCAAACAAAAATTGTCCTTGTCTAAGCAATATTTTGTGTTATAATTATTTTTCTTGAAATTCCATGACAAGTTACAAAACAACACCATAGTTGGACCCTTATATAAATAAAAACACATTGTCACCTCACGAGAAAAGGGCAAAGTGTTTTTCGGAACAAAAGTGTACACGTTTTCTCATTTTATGACCAACCTTGAGATTTTAAAAACGGCTTAAGCTTCCTGTGTATTGAAAAGTGGATGTCCGGTCAGAAAAGAAAGAAATATAAAGCTTTGTACTTTTAAAGATAATAATAATAGAGTATATCCTTTCATTTAATAAGTAATAGAACTATATATAGAAGTCTACAGCCCTACGTCCTTGAAAGAGGTATAGTGAATAATAAATATACTTGTTTTAATTTATATTTGTAGGTAACACGTCAAATAAGTTCAGGAAATACAACACAATATTTTCACCCGTGGTTCCCTATGGTTGTGAAACATGGTCTATTACCTTTCATGACAAGAAAAAAAATTAAGGTGTTCAAAAAAAAGTGAGTAGCAAGATATTTGGCCCAAAAAAAAAAATCAATATAATGGCTAGCAGAGGAGCTTACATAATGATAAGTTATATACCCTGAAAGTATCACAAGACATTGTTAGGGTAATCAAATATTGCAGGCTGTGGTGGGCAGGACATGAAGTATGATTGGAAGAAAATAGAAATGCGTTCAGTGTGTTGACTGGTAAACCTGATGGGAAGTGGAAACCAGCGGGAAGGCCTAGACGCAGATGGGAGGATAACAATAGAATGGACCTGAAAGCGCTAGTGTGTGATGAGGTGGACTGGATAGAAGTAGCTCAAGATAAGGATAGGATGTAGTATGGTGTAATGGATAGAACTAGCTCAAGATAGGAATAGGCTGTAACGAGGTAGATTGGATAGAACTAGCTCAAGATAGGGATAGGGTGTAATGAGGTGGACTGGATAGAACTAGCTCAAGATAGGGATGGGGTGTAA
>CABEEJ010000341.1:51091-63901 GCA_901482245.1 Timema douglasi
GGGGGGGGGGGGGGGGGGGGGGTTGAACCAAACAGCCATATAGGAAGTAAAAGCAGCAGCCACATTATACTTTGTTTGATAAATGAAAGCAGATCTAGCAAACATTTTGAACTGCTCGATAAGTCTTTTTTTTCTGAAGGTGAAAATACGTAAAGGTGCCATTCCCTACACGGCTTTGAGTGTTGATATTTCAAGGCCACACATTGTTCAACGAAGGGAAGTTATTGCCTGCTGGAACTTTTATATTCTCCACTAAGATCTATAGCTCGAGAGGTTTTTTTTTGCTCGGTGTAGTGGCCACTATTGGCCACCATTGAACCATGATAACAGGTTAACTATGTCTTTTTTATAGGGTTTTCTTAAGTATCCAGACCACCTGCTTTCCAAAATGAATGTAGCAGTTCTTAGATTCTAGCTCATACAAAAGAATATGAACCTTTTCTCAAAAATAAATAAGCGTTCAACGAATATCTTCCCAAAGGTGATCATAAAAAAGTAGACATGGAAACATGAAATAAAAAACTTGGGTCTCATAGGAAGGACCACTTTGTTTGGGAACATTTAATGTGGCATTCAAGTCTTGTGTCAATGATTGAGTGGCTTTGTAGATTGGAAATGGGTTCTATTTCAGACAACACCTATAGTAGTTTAATGGTGGTATTACGTCCATAGAACGATAAATCTATAAATGACCTAAATTATTCAATATACAACACATGGACTCATATGTTGACTGTAAAAATACCTAAACACATCCACTATACATCACATTATATCACACGTAGGTTGTATAAATACCTAAACACATCCATTATATATCACACGTAGACTGTATAAGCACCTAAACACATCCATTATACAACAAATTATCTCACACGTAGGTTGTATAAATACCTATTCACTTGCATTATACCCTATTTCTCAGACGTTGACTGTTTGAGCGAGAGCAAAAGGGCCTATTCATTTGGCCGGGAAAGGTGTTTCCACATACCTTCTAGGAATTCTTTTACATTCCACAATCAACATGGGACCGACGGATTTACTTCCCCTCCGAAGGAAGTTGTGCTATGGATTTTTATCGCTCAAGAAAAATCTGTTGACCCCAGCTGGGTTTGATCCCACGAACATCAGGTCCCGAGACGAATACTATACCCCAAGACCAACGAGGCGGTCAACAGATAAATTTGTAAGAAAAATGAAGATACAATCAGTTGATTCAGAAAATTCACGTTAAATATTCTTAATAATAATAATAATAATATTAATGATAAAGATAAAAATATGATAGATGCAATGATACAAACTATAAAATGGAAACCATGCCATTAGGTTTTTACACTTAACACTACATGTTAAGAACCTAGATTAAGTTAGTTTGTAAGTCATTTGGTAACTTACTCAATTGACTAAAATTACATCCACGAGACGAGGAAAAGAAATAAATAGTTTTAATATTTTGTTAAAGTTTTTCCCTATCAGAATCCTAATACAATTATTATTATTTAGCACCGCGTCTTACTACCCGTTCAGGTTATACGTTTTTTTGTACTAATTACGCTAATGGATTAGGATTTGGGAAGGTTAATTAGAGGAAGTGAACCCACATTTGCGTGGAGGGAGAGTGGAGAACCATTTAGGAAAAACTACCCCCAGTTCACCCGACTGAGATTCGAACCTCGATATCCCCGTCCTCTGCAGTTGAGCTCAACACGACTAGCGCGTTAGCTAACTACACCACCGAGGCGGGTTCTACTACAGTTAGCCTAAGACTTAATAGTATTACAATATCAAAAACTAACCGCTTAGGTAAGACACAGTGTGTCCCGCCTCAGTGGCGTAGTTAGCTAACGCGCTTGTTTCGTGTTGAGCTAGACTGTCAAGGACGGGGAGATTGAGATTCGAATCTCAGTCGGGTGAGCTAGGGGGAGTTTTTCCTAAATGGTTTTCCACTCTCCCTCCACACAAATGCGGGTTCATTTCCTCTAAATTTAACCTTCTTAATTCTTAACCCATTAGAGTAATTAGTACTTACGCGTACAAACCGAACGGGTAGTAAGACGCGGTGCTAAAAAAAATGCAGTGCTATAAATAATCATAAACTCACTTTTGATGTGTTCAATTATTTCTACGATAAGGCGTATGAACAAATCATTAGTAGATACCTTAATTTGTGATAAACAAAACACATTTTTATTGTGGCTAGCATTAATAATATGTTACTATATTATTAGTACTATTTTAGAGTTTTTTTGCAACACGTATTACTACCCATTCGGGTTATACGCTTGTTTACTAATTGCATTAAAGGGTTAGGGATTTAGAAAGTTGAATTTAGAGGAAGTGTGCCCACATTTGCGTTGAGAAAGAGTGGGAAACCATTTAAGGAAAACCTACCTCAGTATACCTGACCGGTATCGAAACACGAGCTCCCGGTCATGGGCAGTCGAGTAAGTATATTGCGAGATTAGCTCCTTTGACCATATATCGGTCACCGAAGAGGGTTCTATAGTTATTGATAATATCTATCAAAATAGACAGCGCTGCAGATCACGTCACTACACGTGCTATAATTGCGTGAAAAAATGGAACTAGTATTTTTTCTATCTATCATATAAAGCTCTTTGAATTAAAATTAGACTGATCATGCATATTTATTAGTCATTATTTAGACAAGTATGAAATTATTAAGATATTGTGGTCTACTGTTATTATTATTATGGTACTTAAGACTGGATTCTTGAAGGGATGACTTCAAACAATGTTTCAAACAAATATGTAAATATATTTAAGAGAAAATTCTATGTTAGGTGTAATATGTTTTATCATTTATTTTTTATTTTTAAATAATTAACTTCAAGACCTTAAGATGTAACTTAAGTTACTTTAGGACTGTAATATTAAATCAATAAAAGTAATGTTCTTTTAAATCATAAATAAATATAGTTTGAAATTTAAAAAAAAATATATTATTCTCATAATGATTATTATAATCTTAGCATCTATTTTTAGATTTCCCCTGTTTTAAATTAATTAAATAATAACATTGTTCTTAAAAAATGAAATAAAAAACATGTAACAAATGGTATTATTTTTTCATATTATCTTTCCATTCACATCAAATAAACCAAAATGCTGTTGTTGTCTAAAAACCTTGATTCTCTTCACAGTTCTGACCTTGAAGTTTGGAGATTATTTTTTTTCTTTTAAAGTGACAAGAAAGTGTCACACGTTCATAAATTGTGTAAGCATCTTGGTGGCCTCGACTAAACTACCCTTGAAGTCCTTCATATAACTAAATCGCTCTCTCTCAGTAAAAATAAAATATATTGTGTTATACAATAGCTCCAAACTTTCCCTTAACAAAGTCACTCTCTCAAAAAAAAAAACGTACAGAGAAAAAGGAAACTCAATTCCCTTGGAATATATTTTAATTTCCATTTTTCTTTAAATGCAAATATGTGATTATAATATATTATCTGGATCAGTGGCGTTTCTCTATACTTAGTTAAGAGTCCCGGGTTCGATTACCGCTAAGACAACCAATCCTGGAGTCTCATTTTAAAATGGGAAATGATCAAACTGTTTAGGTTATTTGGAGTAGTCCCATAAACTTCCTGTCGATTTAAGTTTTATACCACTCTTGTAAATAGTAGTTTATAGCAATTTAGAAAGTTTTGAGCATCCCTTATCACATTTAATTAACTCCAGTTTTGAAATCTCAAACTTTAAGATTTATTTTTGAGTATTTGGAGTGGTAAGCCTACTTATACCTATCTGTTTGCCAAATTCCCATTATCTACGATCATTAACAGGATTTTTCTTTGAATAAACGCCCTATTTACATGTGCCCAGGTTTGAAATTTCTGGTTGTATGGCGGGTCCCTCTATCTGCTTGCCAAATTTGAGACTTCTAGGAAATTTAGAAATGTTCAAACGATTCATGCGCAAGGAATTTGTAAGGAAAGTTATGACCTTTCCCTTATATATAGGACATACACAGGGTGTATTTTACTAAGTGTAAAATATTTTAGGGGCGTATTCACATCGACCATACATCGAAATTTAAACCCGATTGATTTTTAGCATTAATTGCATGGCTTCTTTTGTTGGATTGTTTATTAATTTAAAAACAAAATTCCCCCTAGCTCAGAAACTAAGCGTTTCTAGATCCATGCTAGGGTGACCTGGTGGTCTAGGGGTAAGGTGTCAGACTCTGTTGTTGGGGGTCCGGGGTTTAATCCCCATTCCTGGCACAAATTTATCTGATTTCCAAACCCTTCCGTCACCTCTGACAAGACATGTATTAATCATAACTCGTGAATGTGTGGAATGCCAGGCCTCCACCGTGGTTCGGATTCCACATTAAACTGTAGGTCCTCCATTTCATCTAACTATCACCCTACCATTACACATTAGAGTAGGTGCGTATAGCCCGAACGGGTAGTAAGACGTGGTGTTAATAATAATAACAATAATAATAATAATTATTATATATCTATGTTTATATGAAATTTTCTTCGTGTATAATTGATGAGAATATGCCTATAAAATATTTGACACCAATTAAAACAGACCCTGTATAGGATAGCATCAGCAATACGGCGCCCCTCAAGCTTGGCGCTCTGGGCTGTTGCCCGCTTGGCACGCCCCTTGCGGTGGCCCTGGCCTTCACGTTTCTAAAGCGTGGGGATAAATAAAGAACCGCATCATATCCGAATTCACTATGGTTGAGGGAGCGGTGTGATATTTGTTTAAATAAGATCCACTTCGGTAGTCGAATGGTCTAAAGGCAGTGGTTCCACCAAACTTGTCTCTGGAGCCCTTTTACCGCCTAAAAATATTCCGGAGCCACAAAAAAAAACCACTTTTGTTTGGTGTGTTTTATTTTTAGATGTATACTGCAATAAAATTTACATCTTTGAGAAATGTTCTAAATATACATTTATTATTTGATTTATTTTAATCATAAATCACTTTACAAAAAATAAACATACGTGTTAAATTTAAAATAGTTTTTACTTTATCCAAAACATCTTTTTAAGGTAGTTCCCTTCCTGTGACATTATGACTGGTCAAGATAGCATTTACCATGTTAACGAATTTACCTTCTATTCAGCGAGTTTTAAAGATATAACGTTGAGAAAAAAAACATACTTTCTTAAATAGTTCTACAAATAACCCTAAAGTGTCACAGAATTACTATTTTTTATCTTGAAGTAAGTTTTTTGTAAACCTATTTTTTTATAAAGTATCTACAACTTAGGGTACCTATTTGTCTTGGTCACTAAAATGTCCTGTAGGAGTCTTCCTGCCAATCTGTAGATTAAAAAATTCCGTGGAAGCATATGTCTATCTATAATAGGAAACAAGGATAAGGTAATTTTAAAAAGCAAGTAAATGTTTTCAAGGGACAAACAGTATAGTGACTGTGTAAACTCGTCAGAGGAAGAGTGTAAGGGTCATCAGCAGATAAACAAGAGGCCTCAGAGAGTGAACTGCTCATTTTATTCTCTCTCTTTTTATTGTGTATATTGGTGTCTATTAAGTGTGATAGCGTTTAGAGTACTTAGGCGCATCAAGATAAGATTCAACCCATTTCTCAAAATAACTTTGAAATCTTGGAATAGGCAACGTCGTTAATGAGTAGGAAGGAATTGTTTGATATAATACAAGTCTGTTTCATATCTAGCTTAAAAGAATACTCCTGAATTCCAAAGTCTGGACCTACATCTCATAAATTGCAATATATATATATATATNGTGTATAGAGAAAATCAAGCCGCATATAAATTTTTGGTAGCCCAAGGACTCCACGGATCAAACTAGACACGCGTGAGTAAAAGCCGCTTTTACGTTGATATAGTAAATGGGCTAGTTACTATTAGCACCGCGTCTTACTACCCGTTTGCGTTACACGCACTTACACTACTGTGTAATGCTAGGGTGCTTGTGAGATGAAATGGAGGACCTACAGTTTAACGTGGAATCCGAACCACGGTGGAGGCCTGGCATTCCCCACATTCACAAGTTGTGATTAATACACTTCTTGTCAGAGGTGAAGGAAGGGTTTGGTAATCAGATAAATCTGTGCCGGGACTATTGTTTGAACCCCGGATCTCCAGTACAGAAGTCTGACACCTTACCCCTAGACCGCCCAGTCACCCTCACTGCGAATCGCTCTCCATTCAGGCCACAAGCGTATGAACTAATTACGAACCACTTCGGTCGCTGCATGATCTAACGCGCTACTCTCCTGCTGGACTAGACTGCTAGAGTCTGGGAGATCAAGGTTTGACTCTTGGTCTATTGTACTGAGGGTGCTTTTAACCAAATGGTTTTCCAGTTCCCCACCACGCAAACCATTAGCGTAATTAGTATGTAGGCGTATAAGCAAAACGGGTAGTAAAACGCGGTGATTAAAAACTAATTACGAACGTGTTAAAAATGAGTAAGGTTGATTCTATAGAAAGTGTGACCCCATTTGCGTGGAGGGGGAGTGGGAAAAACATTAAGGAAAATCCACTAACATTACACCCTACCGAGATTCGAGCCCCAGTCTCCCGTCATCGGTAGCTCAGTCTATTGGGAGAGTGATACAAGGTATAAAACACTTTTGTGTGTAACCACTTACTTGCACTGAGTATGGGAAAGTATACCAGTCAGGCCAGATACTTGTACAAGTAACTAGCCCATTTACTGGGGGTCCAGGGTTCATTCCTCGGTCCCGGCACAGATTTATCTGATTACCAAACCCTTCCTTCACCTCTGACAAGAAGTGTATTAATCACAACTTGTGAATGTGTGGAATGCCAGGTCTCCACCGTGGTTCGGATCCAACATTAAATTGTAGGTCCTCAATTTTATCTCACAATTACCCTACAATTACACATTAGTGTAAGTGCGTGTAACGCGAACGGATAGTAAGACGCGGTGCTAATAATTATAATGATTCGCAGTGACATACAAAAAAATAGAGTAATATAAGACAATTATTTTGACATACCTAACCTTTATTATTTTGAAGATGATGTCCTTGCCATTGATTGATATTCTTTTGACAAATTTAATCTGCTCTCAAATTGCATTAATTAATCTATTAACACAAAGATTGTCCCGGAAAATCGGGGAATAAATAACATGATGAGATAAGTAATTTTTTTATAGACTACAAGTCTACCTATGTCATGTCAATCATTTTCATAATCAAACAACAAATTTGATTTTTACCATCAAGACTTTTGACCCAATGATCAGACGTTTGAAAATCTCCTCTCTCCACCCTTTCCAACATTCCAGAAGGATCACAGAAGAGACCCATTCGCCCCTCTCCATCTTTCCCTTCCCCTTTTGACCATGCAGCTGCCACTCTAGAGGTTCCTCGTATCCGAACTTATCCGAACTTAGCCGAAGCTTGTGCACCAAGGAAAGCGCGTGCCACCACGTTGCCTGTGACAATAACAGTTCTGCTTTGAATGCCGGCGAGTAAAGTATATTTCGTGTTGGGGTCGTCTTTGGTTCAAATCCCCACGCGGGCGGTATTCATCCAATCGCGTTTGGAGATTCTTAAGTAGTCGGTCTGCTAGGCTAGTTTTAATACACTATTTCGTAATAAGAGTTTATAGCAAACGGGGAAATACCCCTGTTTTGTTTACGTTGACAAATGGACGTGTTTGTATGGTCAAGTTGTATAACATAAGTGGAAGTGGATAGTGTTTTTGATCGGAACTAAAATCGATCGTTGTGACAACATTATATAAAAAAGTATGTGGTAAATTAAAAATATATTGTAGTAATATCATTAAATTATATTTTCTTTTTGTTGGGATCAAATTATTGTTTTGGTTTTGAGGAAACTATTATTACATTTTTAATTCAAAAAAAGTCATACCTACTTAAAACTATAAAATGATATATGAGGGACAATTGAAAATATTTTTTAATCATTGAGCCCTTTATATTAAAACGAAAATTTTAAAATTGTATTCAATACAAATTAATAGTAAATGCAGTTTCGTTATTTTTTTAAGAATTATTAAAATAGTTTAATGTTTTAAATCTACATTGAATAAAAAGAAAATGATTACGAATCGAAGATGTTAATTGGAGGAAGGGGCTTGGTGGGTATTGTAAATTTAATTTTAAGATTTTTATAGTTTCAACAATTAATTTCAATTCATAGTAAAAATATGTAACGAAACTAAATTGTTCTCAAATTTAAAATTAGATAGACTAAAATGTATGCTTATCTTGTTGATAATCGAGGTGTTAAAATATATTTTTCTCTGATTGAAAGGTTCAGGGAAAATGTAGAATCTGTTTTACAACAGCTGCAAAAAGTCTGTCCTCAGTAACCCCAAACAAAAGTCCAACTTCATAGGATAAGGGCTGGCTGGCTGAGTCAAGCTAGCTACAACAAAAAATAAAAAAGGTGTGAGATTCATCATAAATCCATCACGAACTTCAGTCAGTGGCATGCCCATATATTTATTCATGGGGCGTTGAAGGGAATATAAGCTGGTATTTATGTAGGCCTATATTTTTGTCAATTTTTAGGAAATTTCAGGGGAACTTTTAATTTATATAACTGAATCCCTTTAAAATATCAAGTTGTAAGTATGGTTTTAAAAATTAAAATTTTCTAGCAGGGGTGGCCAACCTTTACCAAACAAGGGCTAATAAATTGTTAGAAATTATTTTAAGGGCATCTGTAACCTGTTCTTGCCCTTACCTCCTCCATTTTGTCAAATATATTTACGCTTAACACATTTCATAGAAAATATCAATTGCTCTCTTGTTACTAAGAATAATTATAATATACTAAAATATAAGGTTATTTCACAGGATTATCTAAAATAATAAAACCTGTGCACATTTAAACCAATCGTGTTATTAATATTATATAATCATTAACATAATGGAATATTAATGTGACTCAAAACAGGATCAATAATATGATGAAAATTCATGTGTCTACCACACAAAACCTCTTTGGGAATGATACAGTGGTATGAGACTATACTACATTCGCGGCCTTAGTTTACGTAGATGACATCATAAAGTTACTAGAAATAATCCCTAATATATCCCTACGCCAACAGCTGACATCTATCATTTTGGTTAACTGTACTGAAAACGTATGGTAATGTATGAATTTGATAGTTAACCACAGTAATCCAGGCCCATATTATTTATATATTTATTTTAGATCGATCACAAAGCTTATTTATCGTCTTATTCTACTACAACATTCATGAACTTTCAAATGTTTTTTAGAAGGAAAAAAGTATAAGAATGATTTAAAAGTTTAACAAATAAGTTTATTAATATTCAAACCAGTCAAAAGGAAGTACATAGGATTATAGCTAGAAATTATTCAAACATCCATCTAACACTTAAAAAATAATTATTATTTAGATCACTGTTACAAAAGGTCTAAATAACATTGATTCAAAATGGCGACTGACAAATTTAAACCACGTGATTGAACATGACGGAAAAAAGTTCTTTACAATGATGCGCCCACGCAGTGGATAAAAATATTTCGAAATACGATAAAATAATCATAAGATAATTTATTATAGACCTATGTATTAAAACTACAAGTATATCCTCTTTTCCAAGTAAATACGATACCTGTATTAAAAGGTTTTGATGTACCGGTATCCACACTATATTACACATCATAAATAACATTCCAAAATGGAGAATAAGTACTTTTAATTATATTTAAAATATTGTTTCGGATTGTGTAAAAAGAAATTATTAAAACTAATGAAAAAGTGTAAGAAAACTTAAGTTTACATTATTTTAAATGTAAAATATAACATGTAATTTAAAAAAAAAAAACATTTGTAACAAAACAGTGATCTCTTACAAGTGTAGGCAACCCAAAACCTAAACGTATGATTTTTGAACTGTCATTCAGGTAAAAAAAATAAATCATGGACAATCATATTTATCTAAACAGTCTTTCACCGCCCGCTTCGGTGGCCACATTGTATAAAGAGCTATTCTTACACTAGACTAGACTGTCAATGACGGAAAGATATAGCCTAGGTTCGAGTCTCGGTCAGGGGTACTGAGGGTGGTTTTCTCAAAATGATTTTTCACTCTCCCTCTACTCAAATTCGGGTACACTTACTTTAAATAAGACATACCTAGTCCCTTAAGCCACCATAGTAATTAATACCTAAGCTTATAGCTCGAAAAGGTGGTGGGAAAAAAGTATCCTTCTCTATAGTATACGTTCGACACATCTCCAGGGTACACCACTGCTCTAAACACAACACCAATAATACCAGAAGTAGTGGCCGCATGATCTAAGGCATCACACTCGTGTCATGGCATCACACTCGTGTCATACTAGACTACCGGTGAAGGGAAATCGGGGTTCGAAAACCACTCAGGTGTACTGTGGGTGTTTTTTTCTTTTTCTAAAACGGGTCTCCACTCTCCCCACACACAAATTCAGGTACACTTCCTTTAAATTTGAACTTTATCATCTCTAATTCACTAGCGTAATTAGTACATATGTGAATAAACCAAACAGGTAGTAAGACGTAGTGCTAAAAGAAAAATGCGTATAACCCGAACGGATAGTAAGACGCGGTGCTAATAATAATAATAATAAAAGAAAAAAAAAGGAAGAAAGAAGAAAAAACCTTATGGTTCATGTTGATACTGATGAGAGTTGTTAAAACATAACTTACGATACGTTTCAGATCAGCAAATAGGTTATGCTTGATTTTTTTTAAAAAGATCACAACGGAAATATATGCTTTTTAACATGAGCGTAAGAAAGTTTGAGTGGCGGGCGGTTCCAAGCGAATGTCAAACTTTTCACGTCACACTTAACAAGGCATTAAAATTGTCAAGGCACACCCGTCAGGTTATTTAAGGAGAGATTTTATCATTTAAAAAAAACGTATGGATTGGGTTTTTAAAAATTCACTAGCTATAAATTCTAATAATTATGTTATTTAAAAAAAATACTGTTGAACATGGTTTTTTTTAAATATATAATTTTACTCCTAATATTTTCTCACGCTTCTCTGTTAATCTTCCTCCAAACTCCCACGATACGGCACACCACTCTGCTACGACACACCACTATGCTACGACACACCCCTATGCTATGGCACACCACTATGCTACGACACACCACTCTGCTATGGCACACCACTATGCTACGGCATACCACTATGCTATGGTACACCACTATGCTACGACACACCACTATGCTACGATACACCACTATGCTACGATACACCAATATGCTACGACACACCACTATGCTACAGCACACCACTATGCTACGATACACCACTATGCTATAGCACACCACTATGTTATGACACAGCACTATGCTACGGCACACCACTCTGCTATGGCAATTGTTTACCTACACACAAACCTTTACTATTTGTGTTCTTAAAATACTAGTCAAATGCATAGCGTCTCACTACCTGTTCGGTTTGTGTACTAATTACGTTAATGAAATAGGGATGAGGAGGGTATAGTTTAGAGAAAGTTTACCGGGATTTGCATGAAGGGAGAGTGTAGAAACATCCAGGATAAAAACGTCTTCAATACACTCGGCCGGGATTCAAACACTGATCTCCCCATCATAGTCTAGTCATTATCTAGTCTATTGCGAGAGTGACGCCTCATACCGTGCAGCCACCGAAACGAGTCCACCAATCGGATGAGTTCCTTATAACCTCATATTGCTAAGATTTGCTCTTGTCAACATTAAAAATAGTTACAAGTATGATATCGGAAAACAAAGGACGTTTTTCAGAATGAAACGATTTAGTGATTTTGAGAAAAGGAGGTGAACAATTTTGTCATTAAATGTTTACTTTTAATTTAATAAATTTAACAGTTTAAAATACTCTCATTTCCTCTTTTATCCCCCTCCCTACATATAAAAATAGGCCTATATATTTAAATGACATCCACATATTGGCTTAGACCAAATAGCTTTATGCGTTCTTTCTTTTAAACTGTCTTCCATAAAGTAAATATGATAAAAAAACAAGACTACAAAAGTTTAATTTGAAAAGAAAGCTTGGAACAGAAACGTACTACAAAATATTTAATATACCGGTACTTTATATCTTCTTATTTCAGAAATGTGAATATTATTTTCACATTCATTCTCATACTATAAAAATTATTATAAGTAAGGAGGATATATTATAGCTATGGTGATTTTTCTTTTAGAAAAAGCAAGGCAAAAATATTTAACAAATAGACTATTTTTTCAGTATGGTGTGCAATGTGTAGGTTAACAAAAAAAAAAAGAGAAATAGAGTGAATAGAAGGAAAATAATAGCGGTAGATAAAGAAAAAAGTTTGAACACACAACTATTTATTATAACTCTCATTTCCTTTCTCCTTCAAGGTAAAACTATGTAAAATTACCCGCTTTGGTGGCCACATGATCTAAGGTGCTACTCTCGCAGTAGACTAGACTGCCGATAACGGGGGAGGTTAAGGTTCTAATTTTGGTCCAGTGTATTGAAGTTTAATTTTCCACTCTCTCTCTCTCTCTCCATTCAAATGTGGGTACATTTCCTCTAATTATAGCCTTCCTGATCCTTATAACCATTAGCGCAATTAGTGCGTAAGCATATAGCCCTAACGGTTAGTTAGAAGAAGTGCTAAAAAAAACTAAGTTACATTCACCTAAACGAGCACAAGTTTCATTGTCAATTTCAAGAAACAAATATTGATGCCAAGAAAAATTATTTTCATACCAGAACATAAATAAATTTTACTTTTTACTTTTTTTTATTTTCACTGTTA
>CABEEJ010000341.1:63915-74377 GCA_901482245.1 Timema douglasi
CCCCCCCCCCCCACACACACAAAAAAAACTCAAATATGATGTTCCTGGTGCTAGTAATGGTAAATTTGAAATATTATTTTCTCAGACTACAAAAAGTACTTCTGAAAGTACTTGGTTAGAAAACAGTACTTATGGGAGTACTACCGTAACCCCCCATAAAACATTACGTATAGTCTCTCTCTTATAATAGCTTACCAAATTCATCTTCATTTAATTTATATTTCGGTTTGATTTTTAGCTAAATTATAATTGTAAGCCAAGTGAACCTGGTTTTACATGCACTTAATACTTTTTTTTTTGTTATATATATATATTTTTTTTGCATCGCGCTTTACTCGTTGGGGGCTAAGCCCCTGAACCCCCAGTGGGTTTTCTTTTCAAGTGGATGTAAACTAATGTAATTACAGAGCAGCTTTTTGATAGGTCTTACCGTTTAGCCACAAGGGACCTCCAAATAAAGTTCCACACCGACTTTAAAGTTGTTCCGACATTTTGAATTTTTCTCGGGGATTAAAAACTAGATTTTTTTAACTTTTTGGAATTTTCCCGTCGGTTACAGGCTAGAACCTAAAAGTTTGCCAAATTTCAAGTTTCTAGCTCATCTGGAAGTGGGTAAACATTAAGGTCAGTGAGTGAGTCAGCCATGTGGCTAATAGTAGTATAATACACTAGTGGTCTTAGGTATGAGGAAGGATATGATTATATGAAGTGTACCCGCATTTGCATGAGTGAAAAAACAAATAGGAAAAACCACCCTCAGTAAACCCGATCAAGATTTGAATCTTGATTTCCCAATCATCGACAGTCTAGTCGACTGCGAGAGTAAAACGTCTTAGATCATGCGACCACCGAAGCGGGTGTAATCTTGTTACTCCCCTCCAACCCATCGATCCATTAAATCCCAAGGTACGGTAGCTAAAGTCTTCTAGAGTCTCAACCATTTTAATTGGAAGGTGATGTCCAACAATTAGAGCAGAGTTCTAATCCACAGGTTCTGTATCGGTCAGTTAAAAATTGTTTGTAAATAAATCATGGCTGGACGGAAATCCATTTGCGCCTAATAAGTAATAATCTTGTCCTTTATTGGTTTTATTCATATTTATCTATATCATTTACAAGTTAATAAGTCTGAGAGGGACAAATGAGTATTTTGGCGCACTTTTCTAACCTTGTGTTTATTAATGATCTAAGGCATCACACTCGTGTTAGACTGGTTGCATGCTGATGATGGAGAGTTCGAGGTTCAAATCTCAGTCGGGCCTAATGAGTATGGTTTTTTTCCTAAATAGTTTCCCACTTCCTCTAAAATACTTCCTTCCTCATCCTTACACTATTAGAGTAGTTATCATATACCACGTGCTCATTTGAAAACTTTACTTCCACCAAAATATCTCGAAAACAACGCATTGCAGGAAAAAAAAAGTTTTAAACAAAAGATGTTTGGTTCTGAGGGAGGAGTAAGGTGGTAAGGATGGTATGACCTTGGGTGTCGTTGAGGTATTGTTGATTTATTTTTAACGAGAATCCTTATTTTTTTTATTACATATTCCTGTAGATCACGTTGTGACATTTTCAAAATGGTGGGTTTAAGCTTCATAAAGTAAAATCTATCACGAGAAATGAGCCTCATAATTGTCTGAGTCACCTGCAACGGGCGCAGCATTAGAATTTGACCTATATGGCTATATATCCTCATATTGATGCTAACAAGTTCTTTCAACTATGAAACTTTGTAAAAGTGATCTTATAAACCGACTTACTGTCTTCTCTCTTGAGAATCCCCTCCTCACAGCTTCACTCATATCACATCCCATCATATAAATCTTCTGAACGAACTTAAAAATATACTGAAGCCACTAAGGTAATTTTGAGTGTAATACGTTCTGAATGTATATAAACTTATTCATGCCAGTCTATTAGACCCTATGCATATCTAACTTTTTTTGACTAATTTTAAAGAAATATTAATGGATGAAAATCTAAGGCCCAACAATATTTTAAAATATGTTTAGTTGACCATCCCGTAAGTTTGCACATCTCTGGTCCTAGAGTCTGTTTTTCTGTTGACGAGGCCAAGTGTACTTAGTTATCCCCCGCCCCCGCCCAACCCTTCCTCCTAAATGCCTTCTTCCTTTTCCTCAAACATATATGGTTATATTTCCCTTAAAATGCTACCTTTTTCTATCCCGGCCCACTAGGTTAATTAAAATGTGTACTGCTCGGATGGATATTAAGATATTGATTGAAAAAATATTATTGTAATAGTTAAGCTAAGGAATAAATAACTCATTATATTTGTGTTAATTATCTCATTGAAATCCTTCAGCTTAAGCTCATTACCAGGAAGCCTAATCAATTTGTTTTTAAATATTTTTGTTTTTCTGTATCATTATATAAATGCCCAGTTGACGTTCATACTGTGACAGATTTTAAATCAATAGCCCCTGCCCCCCCCTTCCCCCTCACAAAAAAAACCATCCAATTCTAATGAAGTAGATACAGTATTTTATCCGCTTTTCTCTTTACAGAACGACAAAGTTGGTGAATACGACCAGATAATTGGAGGCGCTTTCAAAAGACTTTCAAAAAAAGAAGAATATTAAAGTGAGCTGTATCATTAGAATAACTTGATAAAAGCATTCCGTCATTAGTGTGTGCCTCAATTAGACTTGAAAAAAAAAATGGAAAATTATTTCTAACGTGACGTCCAAAATAACAATGAAAATGTGAATAGTTTGAAGAAGTCTCCTTCCTATTCCGAATATTTAAACGGAAATATTTGGTATGATTCCTAATTTGAATAACGGCTCAACAAAGCATAAACAGACTAATTTTGTGTAAAGACTCGTTTAAACTGGGCTACGTTAGAAATATAGTCATTTAGTTCTTGTGTTTTTTCTGAAAATGTAAGCAATATTTTGCTACTGATTCTAAATTAAGACATAAATGTATTTAAATTCCTTACTGTACGATCAATCTATATCAGATAACAATGAAATGAGAACTCGCTTATAAAAATTGAAGATTAAGGCCAAGTATAAAAAGAACACCGAATATTATTCTAGTGCAAAAATATTTTCTCTTTATAAATGCTATTTATAAAGAGTTGTGTTTAGTGGACTCGTGTGTAATATTAATTAAATCATTTAGTTTTTAGAATGTATTCTCTTGTAAGGTTTGTCGTTTGATTACGAACCACAAAACTCTGGGTCTCGAACCGCGAGGCCAAACGTTCATCATGATCATCGGAACAACCGTCGTTTCTGGTGGTTCACGTTTCTTTCTCCAACTTCTGCTGATCCTGTTGTCGTATGAGATTGTATTAGGTAAGTACCGAAATAACAGATATAACTTTTATTTTAAATGCTACTTGACATTGATTTGTATTTCAAGAACAATCCTTCATGTAAATATTATAAGATTTCCCACAGTAAGTCATTATAATGAAAGTGAAGCAATTTATTGAGTCTAGTAAGCAAACAATTTCTTTTTTAAAGAAATATTATTAAAATAATATCTTGACTCGCCTATTTAATAGGGTATTGTTCGGTCATATTCTTCATATACCTCATCATTTCCTGGAACGCTCCAAACTACCATAAATGTATAACCTTTCCAAATTTTACTAGCATTTAATTTTATCAAATATGTTGGGCTAGGTTAGGTTGGGTTGAGCTTAATTCACAACATATAAACCATTGTTTTATGTATTTAATTTTATTTGCATTATTAAAGTTCGTTTAAAATAATCGTTTGTATGTTAATAATACATCTATTTAGAGTCTAGTTATCTTCAAGCAAAATTGTCACAGTATAGATTGCGGAAAATAGTCATTAACATGGTGTGAATACGGTAAAAGTATTTTTGTCAGCTCACAAATTAATTATAATCTAATCAAAATATTTTAACGTTTTTGCCTTTTATGTGTAAAATCTAGTTTATAAATTTGACTGATGTTATTTTCGTGAACATGTTTTTTTTTTAGAAAGCAAATCGTTTCCATACAGGTATCTATTTCTTTCTTGAAAATATAAACACATCTGTACTCCTGGATAAATTGGTTTTCTAAACTGTATATTAAATGTTATTAATTAAATAGTAGTTCTAAAATAAAGGGCCTTATCAATAAAATATCAATGCATTAATATATCGGTTCAAAATAGTTTACATTTATCTCAACCCAGTATCTATTTTAACTAATGGTCGGCATAATAACTGAAATGAAAGAACAGACCACAAAAGAAATGTATATTTTTATAAACTACATTTATAACGTACAAAAAAATAAAAAATAATTTGAAATATAATACAAGAATTATATTAAACTTCAGCCTATTAATTTTATTGAGATTTGAGATGGGTGCTGTTAGGAACCCTATCTAAATCATTTTCCCATAAGTCATATCTGGTTGAATAGTTGTGGTTATATTTTTATTTTGGGTCACATGCATACAGCTGGCATCCATTAGTTTACTCTGGTCTTATTTATACATTTAATTTATTCAAGGTGTATAACTTTATAAACCGACAGATCATATCAGCACACGACTTTACAATAGCTTAATTCTATAACAGACACAACATGCAGCCCCCGGCCGTTAATTCATCACTGTGAAAGGTGAAACCCACAAATCATCAATGATAGATTTTTCGACTATGCTGGGAATCAAACTGGAACCCTTAGCTCATTGGACAGACGCGCTACCAACTGAGCTAGGGGGACAGAACTGACCTGATAAATATCCTGTAATTTATCTACTTGTAGAAACAAACTGTATTTTTACAGCCTATAATCTATAGTCTCCAGAAAATTGAATAAAGTCTAAACGCGTCCTGATATAATAATACATATGTTATTATTATTATTATTATTAGCACCGCGTCTTACTAACTGTTCGGGTTGTACGCACTTACGCTAATGTGTAATGGTAGGGTGATTGTTAGATGAAATGGGAGGACCTACAGTTTAACGTGGAATCCGAACCACGGTGGAGGCCTGGAATTCCCCACATTCACAAGTTGTGACTAATACACGTCTTGTCAGAGGTGAAGGAAGGGTTTGGTTATCAGATAAATCTGTGCCGGTACCGAGGATTGAACCCCGGACCACCAGCACAGAAGTCCGACACCGTACCCCTAGACCGCCAGGTTACCCAATAATCCATATGATCTGCAAAAGTATACTTACTTAAATAGCGGGATTTTATCTATCTTCTCAAGGCAAGAATTCAAGAATGGTAACCTAACCCATTTCGTTCAGTTTATTAATAATTATGACACCCGCCTCGGTGGCGTAGTTGGCTAACGCGCTAGTCGTGTTGAGCTCGACTGCTGAGGATGGGGAGATCGAGGTTTGAATCTCGGTCGGGTGAACTGGGTGGGGGCGGGGCGTCCTAAATGGGTTTCCACTCTCCCTCCACGCAAATGTGGGTTCACTTCCTTTAATTCAACATTCCCAATTCCTAATCCATTAGCGTAATTAGTAGTTAAAGTATATAACCCGAAAGGTTAGAAAGACGCGGTGCTAGATAATAAATATAATTATTATTATTATTATTATGTCCATTTAATATCGTAGCTAATCTGATTTGTAAGAGTTAGTTATACCTAGTTTTGCTAAGATACAATTTAACACTTCTTTCGACAACCCTACTTAACAATTTGTTTGTGATTTAAATATCACTTCACTTAACAACGTTGCCTACTTTGATATTTCGAAGCTAATTTGCGAAGCGGGTTGCATCTTAACTTGACACACCTGAACAGTCTAATCATTATCACACCTAGATGCAAATGTATGAAATAGAAAGAAAGTGAAACAAATGGGCAGTTCACCCTACGAGGCCTCTTGTTTATATACTGATAATACTTCCCCTCTTCCTCTGACGAGTTTACACAATCACTAGACTATTATTTATGCTTTGAAAACATTGACTTTCTTTTTAAGATTACACTTTACTTGTTTCTTATTCTGGATAAACATGTGCTTCTACGAACTTTTCTCGTCTACAACCTGTCAGGATTCCTACAGGAAATTTTCGTGACTTATTTGTAGATGATTTATAAAATATACTTTTACAAAAAAACTATAAGATAAAAATAATAATTTTGTGACACTGTACTATACTGTTTTTATAATTATTTAAGAATTTATGGTTTTTTGTTTCAACGTTATAGTCTTAAAACTCACTAAATAAAACGTAAATTTATTAACATCATATCTTGACCAATCGGGAGTCACAGGTAGACAACGTCTTTAATATCTGTTCACTATATGATTTTTTTCCCCACACATTCTGAATGCTCATGGAGATGTGAACTTTCAGAGCCAAAATTTAATTTACGTCAAAAACGTTACATTTTGATGAAAAGCTCTGTTTTATTACTCGTCAAAGCAGACATTTTAGAATCCAATTAACTTTCATATTACTTCTTCTAGGCCTATCTTAAGTAAGTTTAAAATCACAAAAATTGGCAAATTGACGAATCCGAAAGCTGTCAACTGTTTTCTTTTAGTTAGGCCTGTGTAAGTTTAAATATTACGTTACACTCAATTGACATAATTGGCACACAGAATTCATTATATATTCATTTTCTATTTTTTAAATAAATGTAAACAACATAATTTACTAGGCTTAATCTAATAATACTCCAAATAATGTTAACCTATTGTAGTTTACTACTCTCTTTATCAAAGATATAAAGATTACAAATGCTGTAACCTTTGCCGGATGTCTCTTAATAAAATGACAGGAAGAATCTAAACACCTCTAAAACAGCTTACAGAACTATTTTTTGTTCTAACATATTCAAAGTACTAGCTTTTTCGGTTAATTTAGAGCACCAATAATCGTAACATTGAAAGTTTGGGAATCGTATTCAAAGTGCTTCTATAGATGGGATCATCTGAGCCTAAGTTTAGTTCAGCTGAACTGGTAGTCCAAATTAACAGCCGGAATGTGGATGTATTTCCTCTCAAATTATACCTTCCTCATCCCTATATAATCAGCATAATTAATATAGGGACCTTAACAGGTACTAAGAAGTGGTGAACAGAAGATCCAGCATGCCAAACTTTTAATAAGGAATCACTTTTTTTTTTCGCAATGCTAGTTTACTAGACCAAATGCATTTAATTTTTACAATATATTTATATAATGTAATTTATACACCTATATACTAAGGATGGGCCAGGTTCTCATTTATTAGTTATTAACCTTTAAAGGATATGGACAATATTAATAAATAGATTACTGCATGTACATTGAAATAAACAAATTCTTTAAAATTGGGGATAGTACGTATTATATTTAGTTTTAAAATATGTAGTTTACAGATATAATAATATTGCACGTCTGGGCTACATCATTTGTAGACCATTTTGTGGAAAGATTAGCCAGTACTAATGTACCGTTTCCCAGGGGACGCCCGAGTGTACTAATAGTACATCCTTTCCACGGAGGCTCTTTCCATGTCCCGATAAGATGAGATGATGGTGAGTATGATGGTGATAGTGAGTATGATGGCGTGGGGACAATTTTACTTAATTTATGACTAATTAACCAAACCCTGGTGACCATTGGGGTGATTAACCTTTCGGTAAAAATGCCCAAGCTATCAGCCAGGTTTTGAACCCGGGATCCAATGGTTGGTAGCCATGTGCACTGACCACTAGACCACGGGACCGGTTAGTTTATAAACTATTAGTGGTAGTTAGTAATCAGTGGATTTCACAAGTGCATACTGTACGGGGTTAGTCCAAATTAATTTAGATTGGTTTGTATGATTAAGTGGAATTTTAAAATGTGAACTGATACCATAACTAAAACTGTAACCAAAATAATAAAAATATAACCAGTGAGTTTTTTAAACCAAACCATCACTTCTGTAAATGTTTATTATACACCAAATTAAAATAATATAAGTATCATATGTAATAGGCCTAACTAAGTTTAAAAATGCTAAAAAAAATATTTACTTCATATTGTTTCCTCTATTTTATAAAACAAATATAGGCCTGTTATTTTTGTAATCAAATTTTCAAAATAATTTCTTATCCTTAGTAAATAATTAAATAAATTAACTGCTAGCCCCAATAAATAATCTTTTAGTCTTATAATTTTCAAATAATAATAATAATATTAATTATTAGGGTGTGTGAAGGTCACTTTTTAAATGCGAGGCGAAGACGAGGACTAAGATAACTATATTGTTGATGTTACATAACCCTACTTTTAAAATTTTAAAGCTAACCATTAAGTTCATCTAGGTAAAGAGAAAAGGCTTAGATAAATAAAACACAGCACAATATTATTTTATACTGGCATACCTGAATTTATATCCGCTTACGTCATATATGTCATTTAATCGTAAGTCTGTGAATATTGAGGTTTTCATTCTTTGATATGTTTCAAAGATACGAAAGTTATTGTGGATGTTGATGTTGAAGCCAAGGAGTCTGGGATTCTGTTTTGAATTAGACATTTTGAAGCTTTGCACATACCTATTAATTATTTAATCATAAATTAATATACATCCAAATTTGATAAAGTTTATACTACTTCTAAACATTCGAAAACAAACTTTAGCTCAATTCTAAGTGATCTATGAGTTTTCACTACAAGATTTGAAATATATAAATATTCTTAAATGAATAATATGTAATTATTTTAAAAAAATTACGTTTTATTTTCTTTTGTTTTAAAGTCTTTCTACCGCTGTAGGGGAGTTTGGACAGTCACTTTATCATTTTATTCGACTCAAAGTAAAACCACAAGTTATGTTTCTATTGTTTACTTTGTGTTGTAATTATTAGGACTTCAAAATAGTGTAATTTATTATTCAAGTTAAATACAAACACATACTAAATATATTTCATATTTACATATCATATTCTTTGACTACAATTACATCCACTAGGTGAGGAAAGGCTATAATTAATGCTTTTACTACTAATATGGAATATAATAGAAAGTGTTTATATTTAAACAAGCAAGGTTCAGGCGTTAAGACACACTCTTGTATTCTATCCAATAGCTGATACCCACCTTTTATCCCTACCAGCACCTCTTCCCATCACACAACCCACATAAACATACTTAATTTCACATTTTCATCGCTTTAATGTTGGATTAATATCCATAAATGTACACTCATCCCCCTGTCTTCCTGGATTATAGTTTGCAAATATTGATCCTAGAGCCACAATCCAGAATATCTTTTTTTTTCACCACGTCTTAATACCCATTGGGGATCTTAGCATGCAAACTATGCTTGTGCAATTGGAACGAGGAGAGTATAATTTAAGAGTAAATGTACAAGCATTTGTATGGAGAAATATTCCTGCCAGAATGTAGATTAAAAGTGTCCGGTATTAAAGAATATGTCTATCTATAATAGGAAATAAAAGAACATTTATTTTAAAATGCCAGTCAATGCGGTCCAGCATTCTTACTTAAATCACCTCACGAAGGCTGAGCTCAAGCTAGCCCGCCACATATTGAAAATTTGCTGAAAAAAATTTTTTTTTCCGTCTAATAGTTTTTTCTCTATTTGTGCTCATATGTTCCCGAACATGAACATTTGTGCTGTGAAACTGGCCAATTTAAAAAATATTTAATGTGGCGGGCCAACTTGAGCTCAAGCTAGCCCATCACATATTGAAAAACACAACATAACAAAATTTATTTAAGTCAATCCATTGTGCTCCGTTTGTGCTCATATGTGCCCGAAAATGAACATTTGTGCTTTAAAATTAGAAAATCTAGGGAACATTTAATGTGGTGGGCTAACTTGAGCATTCCTTATATCATCAGGCTACGACGCTATAGGGAAGACTGAAGTTAGCCCGCCACATCAATTGTATAGATTTTCTAATTTTAGAGCACAAATGTTCATTTTTGGGCACATATGAGCACAAACAAAGCACAAACAAATGGTGAGAACAGAATTTTGATACTTTGATTTTTTTTTTAATGTGGCAGGCCAGCTTGATAACAATTTTTCTACATGTTATGATATAGGGAATGCTCAAGTTAGCCCACCACATTAAATAGTATTTAGATTTTCTAATTTTAAAGCACAAATGTTCATTTTCGGGCACATATGAGCACAAACTAAGCACAAAATAATGGTCAAAACAGAATTTTGTTATGTTTGATTTTCAATATGTGGCGGGCTAGCTTGAGCTCTAGTTGAATCGCCTTCAATTAATATTATATAAAAGGCCTAGGTTCACAGCACTAACGTTTATGTTCAGGCACATATGAGTGCAAACGAAGAACAAAAAAATGGTGAAAATAGAATTTTGTTACATTTATATTTCAAAATTTGGCGGGCCAGCGTGAACTCAATTTTCCTACATGTTATGGTATAGGGAAGGCTCAACCTAGCCCGCCACATTAAATGTTATATAGCATGCCTAATTTTAGAGCACACATATTCATTTTCGGGCACATATGA